>CABHPR010091374.1:0-13434 GCA_902168415.1 Peromyscus melanophrys
TCTCTCTCTCTCTCTCTCTCTCTCTCTCTCTCTCTCTCTCTCTCTCACACACACACACACACACACACACACACACACACACACCTTACACCACACTCGCCTATCACATGCATACCACATATACTACACCACATGCATGTATCATACCACATACACACATCCCACATACATATAGCCAAATGACGTCCATCACTCACTTCCCAGTGGTTTGTCATTTTTCCTGAGTCATATGTGAACATATATTTGTATTGAAAATTAATTTTTCTTTCCCCCACAGAGTAAGTCTGATTTGTACGGTGGCTTGACAGAAGACTTTTATTAACTAGATTATATGACAGACATGATTGTAAGTTACAATGAGTAAAATCTTCATCTTTTCACTTTGAGCAAAGATACATTGATAGATAACACATTGTAACAAGAGCATTTTACCAAGAATTACTGCATTGGCAAAGGCACTTTGAAATTAATATTTTTTTCGATTTTCTCAACCCTTTTTCAGAACCTTGGACTAAATGAGGCAATAATTTAGTCCAATTGGATTAAATGAGAACTAGGGGCAATAATAGGAGTCATTTACTAAATCTTGAAAATATTTTTTGATATATTTCCAAGAAAGTAAGGTGGCTCAGCATGGCCAGTTTCCATTTCTCTCCTTTTGAGAGAGTTTTAAAAAGAGCAATCAGGTACAAGCTGATACATTATTAAAATAATTTTTAAGGGGCTAAAGGACCAGTGAAGATGGATCAGTGGGTAAGGCACTTGCCACCAGGCCTGACGACTTGAGTTTGATGCCTGGAACCCACATGGTGGAAAGAGAGAACTGCTTCCTGCAAGCTGTCCTCCAACCTCCACACACGTGGTATGGCGTGCGCGCACATACACACTTGCATGCACACACATAAAGAAATATGGGTAAAATAGTGTTGGAGAGTAGAGGCCTTTTAGAGACAAGGTCTCGCCATGTAGACCAGGCTGGTCTGGAACTCACAGAGCTCACATTAGGAGTGCAAAGCAGTAGGTGATGCTGTTTACAGGAAGGTCCCAAGTCCTCTCCACTCACACATTGAACAAACCTCCCAATGCTCACATCTGTCCAAATAAAAAAATAAAAAGGGTTGAGGGATTTTCAATCACACTGTGAACCCCGAGTTAGCATTTGTGTTAATTAAATAAAATTAACCTTGGGTCAGGAGGCTGAGTTAGCAACTAGTTGACAGAAAGCAATCCTAGAGCGTCAGAGGGCGTCTGGGAGAGACAGAGAGATGCATCAGGGTAGCAGGGAGGGATTCTGAGTGGCAAGGCTTTTTTTTTTTTTTTTTTTTTTTTTTTTTTTTTTTTTTTTGGTTTGGTGAAGCAGGACAGGCTTTTGGGGAGACACCAGCAAGGAGAGGTTAGTTAGTTGCTACCCAACCTCTCTGAACTAGCAGGTTTTCACCCCAGGCTTTCAATCTCAGTCTTATTTTTAAAGAGAATGACAGAGATTTAGTTAAAGCTACCTTAGCGGCAGTGGTGGAGCCAGTGCCTGAGGGAACAGAATTCCTGCCAGGCTGTGGCCTGAGTGGCCAGAGAAGCAGGCCGCTTTTTTCAGAGTCGCAATTGCTGGCTGAAATAGCCGTAGATTAAGGTGCAGCCACTGTGCCAAAGACAAAACAAGAGGGGAAAAAAAAAAAGGGCACAGGATGATGGAATTAATGAGCCAGGAGTTCAAGACCATCCTTGGCTACATAGCAAGTTAGAGGTCAGCCTGGACTACAAGAGACCCTGTCTCAAAGCAGGAACAACAGCAGGGCAGTGGTGGTACACGCCTTTAATCCCAGCACTCGGGAGGCAGAGCCAGGCGGATCTCTGTGAGTTCGAGGCCAGCCTGGGCTACAGAGTGAGATCCAGGACAGGCTCCAAAGCTACACAGAGAAACCCTGTCTCTAAAAACAAAACAAAACAACAACACAACAACAAAAAACCCCCAAAACAAGAACAACAAAAGCAAATAAGCGTGGCTGGGGAAATAAGTCGGTCAGTAAGGTGCTTGTTGTACAAATAGAAGAGCCTAGGCTCAACCTCTAGAATGTTACAGGCATGGTAACACACGCTGTTTATGTCAGCTTGGGGAGGGGGAGACAAGCAGATCCCTGGCCACCCCTATCTAACCAGCAAGTTCCAGGCCAGTGAGAAATCCTGTCTCAAAAAACAAGGTGTACAGATAGGACTTGAGGAGTGATGGCTAGCGGCTGATCTCTGACACCCATACGCACGTACATGTGTGTGCACACACATTCAGACACATGTACACACATCTACAAATTAAAAAAAAAAAAAGAAGGAAATGGGGCTCCAGAGATAGCTCAGAGGCTGAGAGCATTTGCTGCTCTTGAAGAGGGCCTGGGCTAGATTTCTAGCGTCCTAATAGTGGTTCACAACCATCTGTAACTCCTGGTCCTCTCCTGGTCTCCTGAGCATGAGACCTACATGTGGTGCACATATACATGCAGGCAAAACAAAAGAAAAGAAATCCAAAGAAGAAAGAAAGACATTAGGGCTGGAGAGATGATATCTCAGTGGTTAGAGCTTGTACGGCGATTCCAGAGACCAGAATTTAATCCTAGCACCCATGCCAAGCAGTTCAGACCGATGTGTAACTCCAGTCCCAGAAGACTCAACGCTTTTAGCCTCCGAGGGAACCCACACTCATGTGCAAACACATACACTACACATGATTAAAAATTTTAAAAACTAATCTTAACAAAAATGCATTTCTGGCACATTTTGTACATTTTTTGAGTGGGTCTTAGTATGCCATTCTGACAAGTTTTGTCAACCAGTGCCATATGTCAATGAAGAAGATTTTTTAAATACTTAGAAACCTAAACTCACAGGAAATTAAAATTCCAAATTTATATGCACGTCCCTATTTTATTACAAAGAATTATGTTGATGCAGGCAACGAAAGAATTTGTAACATAAAATTATACTGCTTTAGGATACAGTCTTGGCAGGACTGTAATACATGTTCCAATATGAAATTATAGAAGGACTTGGTATCTTAATTTCAAATAATGTTGTAACACTTATTTGTTTTGTGTTGTGTGGAGGTTGGAGGACAACTTGGGGGAATTGATTCCTTCCTTCCCCCAGAGAGGGCCTAGGGATGGAGCTCAGGCTACGTCAGGCTTGGCAGAAAGCACCCATACCCACTGGGATTTTAAAATGAATGATGGATTTTAAAACCTGTCAGATGTGGTTTCTGTCTGTTTTGTTTTGTTTTGTTTCTTGAGACAAGGTCTCCTGTAGCCCAGGTTGGCCTCAAACTCACTGTTTACATAATTGAGGATAACCTTGAGCTACTGATTCTCCTGCCTCTGCCTCCCAAGTACTGGGATTACAGTCCCAAGTGATCATGCCAGGCTCACGTGTGTTGTATTGGATCCTCACAGAATACATCTGAAACAATAATGTAAGTTTTATACTGACAATATTTTAATCTATAAGAAATTATATTTTGTGCAATTACTTAGACTTGTGGTGGGAATTTCTATATGTGAGCTTCAAAATGCATGAAATTATGAGATTATGGGATTTTGAAATTAGTTTAGTGACATATAGTAACATCTGACAGGCACTGTAATAATTCACACATAATGTGTGATATTTCACGGTTGGTTTTAGCAGAGGCACCAAGGAAAGACTAAATTTCTACCATGGTCTAATTTCTGTCTTTTTGTTCTGCAGTTCTACCAGCAGAAAGGACAGTTTGGGAAAGATACTTGGAGGAAGGCCCCAAATACTGAAGTTTGTAAAGAACTGAGATTGGGGCTACATTCTGCAATCCATCTGTCATAAGAATGTGTCACTTTGTTTTTTTGTTTTATTTTATTTCGAGACAGGGTTCTCTGTGTAGTTTTGGTGCCTGTCCTGGATCTTGCTCTGTAGACCAGGCTGGCCTTGAACTCACAGAGATCTGCCTGGCTCTGCCTCCCGAGTGCTGGGATTAAAAGTGTGCGCCACCACTGCCCAGCTCGTCACTTTGTTTTTTAAGATTTATTTTTATTTTATTTTATTTTATTTTTTAAAGATTTTATTTATTTATTATGTATACAGCATGTATGACTGCAGGCCAGAAGAGGGCACCAGATCTCATTTCAGATGGTTGTGAGCCACCATGTGGTTGCTGGGAATTGAACTCAGGACCTCTGGAAGAGCAGTCAATGCTCTTAACCTCTGAGCCATCTCTCCCCTTTATTTTTTAAAGATACACTTTTTTTAATTTCATGTGTATTATTGTTTGCCTGCAAGTGTGTTTGTGTACAACATGGGTGCCTGATGCTCACAGAGGCCAGGAGAGGGCGTCATATCCCTTGAAAAGGGAGTTGCAGGCAGCAGTGGGCCACCTGACAAGGGTACTAGGAACTGGACTCAGGTCCTCTGCAAGAGCAGTGTTATGCTCTCTTAACTTCTAAGCCATCTTCCCATCTCCTGCATGCATCATGTTTTAAGGCTATCCATAAAGTCACAGCTCAGAGACTTTCATTTGGCCCTCCAAAATATTCCAAAATAGTAGGGAGATGGCCACTGGCAGACAGCTCAGCTTGGGCCAGGAAGCAAGGTGTGAGACACAATTAGTAGTTGGATTCTAGCTGCAGCTTAAGAAATAGTGGTGGGATGGGTTAGGAGGAATTGCTGGGCTCTCCTAAGAAGTGAGGCCTGGGATTCCGCAGTCAGGATATCTCACACCTAAGAGAAGAGATGAAGGAGGTCTCTTGGTGGACATGTACACAGGACTCTTCCCCTGGTGCCGGGATGAGGAGAGCACAGCTTTCAGTGTGCCTGTGTAGTTTGTGGTGATATTTTATTTGTGCTTTAATAAATAAAGTTTGCCTGGAGATCAGAGGAAACAGCGAGCCATTTTAAGTAAACAAAGAAGTCAGGCAGTGGTAGTACACACCCTTAATCCTATCCTTTAGCAGGCAGGATCTCTGTGTGTTCAAGGCCATACTAGGGAACAGCACCAAGCGTGATGACTCATGCCTTTAATCCCAGGACCAACCATAGAGGCCTGGAGGTCTGTACAGACAGACAGTGACAGCTGTGTAGGAAGAGGAAGTGAGGTAGCTGGGCTAAGAGAGCCAATGAGAGGGCAGAACAGCAAGGCAATAAAGGCATGGGTAGACAGGAAGTAACTCAAATTTGGAAGCTGCAGAGTTGGTGAGGTGAGGTTGGCTGGTGGCTTTCCCTATTTCCCTGATCTAAGGCTTTCACCCCTATATTTGGCTCCGTGTTTTTTATTAATAAGACCATTTTAGAAATTCGTCTACAACAGTTAATGTTTGCTGTCATGGCAGAATGATTAATGGTTCCTCTTGTCACTTTTTTAATTAAAAAAATTATTTCTCCCTGGAGAAATGACTCAGAGATTAAAAGTAGTTGCTACTCATGCAGAGGACCTGGGTTCAATTCCAAGCATCCATACGGTGGTTCACAACCATTTGTAACTCCAGTTCCAGGGTATCCAATATCCTCTTCTGACCTCTGAGGCAGGAGACATACACGTGGTGCACAAACCCATATTCAGGCAAAACACATATCTAAAGAAAAAAATATTTCTACACGTGTTATGTAAGATGTGTGCATGTGGAAGCAGCACAATTGTGAGGAGTCACTCAGCTCTGAGCTGACAGCCAGTCAGGTGCTTTGTGATCCTCTGCAGGACTTTGCCAGGGTCCTGGGTTTGATCTCTATATGGCTGAGGCAAAACTTCCTGACATTCCCTAGATACAGACCACAGGCTCAAGGTTAAAATGTGTCCTGTGGCCCCAAGGACTCATAAAGGAGAGATCTCATCTCAAGTCTATACGACTCCATGGGACAGGGACAGCCCATCACTGCGCACTGCTTCAGGAACTCCAACCTACATTTTATGTTGGTTATAACAAGCATGTCTTAGTTCAATGTCTTAGGTGCCCAGCCAAAATAATCAATACAAGAGTTTGTTTTCTTTTCTGTTTTCCCTTCCTGTACCTTCTCTTTCCTTTTTTTTTTTTTTTAAATAAGGTCTTATATAATTGATCTTCAATTTGTAACGTAATGGAGACTGGCCTTGAACTCCTGATCTTTCTGCCTTGACAGTGCTGAGATTATAGGCCTTAGCCACCATGCCCAGCTGGCACCACAACAATTTCATCATAAAGGGGTGAGTCCCCATTTAAGACTAACTAGACATCCCTTAGCTTCTCCCAACACATTTGTTTAAAAAAAAAAACTTATTTTGCTTAGAAAAACATTAAGATTCTAGTATGGTTGTCTAATGATATACAGACCACCACTACAATAAAAATTCGACAAGGGGCTAGAGCGATGCCCGTGGTTAAGTGCACTGGCTGCTTTTGCAGAGGACCTGAGTTTGGTACTCAGCACCCATAGGTGCCTCGTCCCCATCTGTGACTCCAGTTTCAAGGGTCTGATGCTCTCTTCTGGCCTCCATAGGCATTGCACACATGGCCCATACACATACACACAGGCAAAACATTCATACACATAAAATAAAAAAATAAGTCTTGGAAAAATACTCCACAAAACAAACATCTCCCAGGTGTCTGAAAAGATGCTACAGCTGCCAAAGCCGAAGGAAAACACAGACCCAAAGAAGCAGAGGCTACTTTTCTGAAAGAGAGTTACGGAGGATATTTCTTTTGTTGTTGTTTCAGTTTTGGGTCTCACTGTGGAGCCCTGGCTGACTGGAAATCACTCTATAGACCAGGGTGGCCTCAAATTCACAGAGATCCACCTGCTTCTCCCTCCCAAGCAGTGGGATCAAGGGTGTGTACTACCATGACTGGCCCTTGGAGGCATTTCTGAACCTGAGTCATCTCTCCAGCTCAAGGTTTATTTGAATTTTTAATCATGTGCATGCCTGCGTGTTTATGTGTTCGTAATAAATTAAAGAACAGTTGTTATGGAACCACCTCCTTCAAATGAGACACTCGCTCCTGGAAGGAGCAGAGCAGCTCATGTGACCGCCAGGCTCAGGAAGCTCTGCTGATAATAGCTGCTTCAGAAAACAATTGAGAAATAAAGAAACCAACACAAAAGTAATGCCAGCACTTGGAGATGGAGGCAGGAGAGTCTGGAATTCAAGGCCAGCTTTAGGTATGGAGTGAGTTTGCGGCTATTTTGCGTACACTGTCTAAAAAAGACCAAAACTTAACCCCAAAGTCATGAAGGTGTTCAACCTTGCTCAGGACCTGAAGGAGGACAATCTCAACCTAACCAAATGGGAAGAACTTTTCGGCACAATGCAAATCACAGCTCTCACCTCAAAAGGAATAAGAAGTGGTTTATTCCACATGGGAGTGACTATGGTCTGGGAACACACATTTGAGTTCCATGAAATCTTGGAAATAACAGAGCTGATTGACATAAAACAAGGTGCTTTTCAAACACATCCTGGGAACGTCGGCTAGGCTAGCTACAGCAAGGCTGTGAGGGGTTGCAATCTCTGCTGCAGGCTTTGGATGTTATCTGATGACATTTTTAGCCGGTCATCAGGGTTGCTGGAAGCTAGTGGTCTGCTGAGTAAATAAGTCCCAATGGGTTTCTCACAAGTAGTTTAGGTCAGATAAGAGGACGGACAGTGAATGGCTCCTGAGGGGGCTAAAGGTAGCCCCTGAGACTTTGTCTCTGGATCTGCAACACTCCAACTCTGACCAATCAGGAAGCTCTCTCTCATCAGTCAATATCAGTCAATAAGCCCTGGAGAATCTTTGAAATAGGTTTTTTTTTTTTTTTTTCCTGGGAACTTCAGTTCCCAGCAGGAACTATATTTTGTCAATTATAATAATGGACAAAATGTCTAGGTCTAACACATGTAAGGCACTTAATAAATATTTGTTAGCCAAATCAGCAAGCTGAAGCAACCTTGGTAACTTTCCTGTGGAATGCTGTTCTCTAGCTGTAGAGCAACCTTACCTTTAGATACAGATATTTCATTTACCAAGACACTGCCTTAGGAAAAAAATCAAAGCAACAAGCAAAAGGACATCCATTCTAATCATATATATAAGACAGCAACACATTCAAATAAAACAAAAATACTGCAGAGTGAAAGAATGATTACTAAGTGTCCACTAAAGTACTGTTTTTTGAGAATATTGAGTGACATGGAAAACACAATTAAATGTACAAAATACATAAATATGAAACAGTAGACTATACACAAAACAATGGCTTAAAAGTGTGCTTCTATGGTTGTGGGAGATGGCTTAGTGGAGAAAATGCTTTCTGCAAGTCCCAGGACAGCAGTTCAGATCCTCAGAACCTTTGCGGAAATTATGTGGGTGCAGTGGCCCGCCTGTAATCTCAGCAAGCAAGTGGAGATAGGGGATCTTCAGAGCAGGCTGGCTGGCCAGCCCAGTCCACATGGCCAGCTTTGTGTGCAGTGAGATATCTGCCTCAGTGTGTAAGGTGGAAAGTGAGAGAGGACAACACCCACATCAATTATGAAACCATATATGTGCATGGGCACCTGTTAACATGTTAATATGCAACCCCCCCTACATACACCATATACATACAAATATACATGTCTGTATAGCTGTATGTATATCGAACAAATGGTAAAAGGAAATTGAATAAGAAGTCTCAGGGTTTTTTTTTTTTTTTATACTTTTTCCAGTAAACATGTAGCTCTTTTTCTAACCAGAGGATGAAATAAAACCAATTTAAGGTTTTTTGTTTTTTTTTTAAGTTGGAACTGATTTTCACCTGTTCTTTCTGCCAAACAGTAGTTCTTTTTTTATTTTCATTTTTTTTATTTTTTCCCCGAGACAGGGTTTCTCTTTGTAGCTTTTCGCCTTTCCTGGAACTCACTCTGTAGCCCAGGCGGGCCTCGAACTCACAGATCCGCCTGCTTCTGCCTCCCGAGTGCTGGGATTAAAGGTGTGTGCCACCACCACCACCACCACCACCACCCAGCCAAACAGTAGTTCTTAAACCAGAACATCCACTGGAATTTTCTGGGTGTCTGAAGACATCGCCTCTATCTAGCCCTCTAGCTTTGCAGGTCTGGGTGGAGCTCAACAGTTTGCATTTCTAACAAGATCCACTGGGCTGTGAGATGGTAACACAGAATGGAACAACACAGAAATAGCAGCACAGAGCCCGATGTGGGTTTTGAGGTCAGTCTGGTTCTGATTCTGGCTCTGCCCTTTGTGGGTTTGTGCAGCAACCATTGACTTATCTTAACCCCATCGGCCTCCGCTTCCACATGGATAAAATGAAGTTATAGACTACTGCTAAGGTTACGCGGTAGAACCTCAACACTTAGCTGGGGCCTTTGATGGTGGTCCTTTCATTTTTTTCTGAAGTTGCTCTTCCCTTTTTTTCATGTGTGCTGGTTAGTTTTTATGTCAAATTGCCACAAGCTAGAGTCATTTCAGAAGAGGGAATCTCAAATGAGAAAATGTCCCCACCCAATTGGCTGCGGTGTATTGTCTTGACTGATGTAGCTTTGAGGGTTCAGCTCACTGTGGGTGGTGTCAATCCCCAGGCTGGTGGTCCTGAGTAAGCCATGGGAGCAAGCCAGTAAGCAGCACTTCTCCACGGCTTCTGCATCAGGTCCTGCCTCCAGGTTCCTGCCCTGACATCCCTGGATGATGAGCTATAAACTGTCAACGAAATAAACCCTTTCTTCCCTATGTTGCTTTTGGTCATGGTGTTTTATTAAAGTTATAGAAAAATAACGAATACAGACATTGATACTAGGATAGTGGGGCATTGCTGTGACAGGCATGACCATGTTTGCAAAGACTTTGGAACTTTAGGCTGGGAAAGTTGAGTGTTCAGAGCTTAATGAACTGTCGTGGGAACTAAACCCATAAACCCGAGCTCTGTGCAGATGATAGAGGCCTGGCTTGTGAGTTTCAGAGGAAAGCTGGAGAGTTTCTTAAAACGACTCTACTGGGACCACGTGATATTTTGAATTAATAACTGCAGCTGCTGGTGGCGCACACCTTTAATCCTAACGCTCAGGAGGCAGAGGCAGGTGGATCTCTGAGTTGGAGGTTTACAGAGTGAGTTCCAGGACAGTCAGGACTACACAGAGAAATCCTATCTTGAAAAAAACAAACAAACAAACAAACAAAAAAACAACTGCTAAAGTGAATGAAACCTTTGCTTTGCTGGATAATATGTACTGGTCAGATGGGGCTGAAGAATCAGCTGTGAATAGGAAGAGACAAAATCTTCTGGGAGGAGTTTCCTCAGGGTCAGTACACAGGGGAGCCTGAGGCTGCATCCCATACTGGCAGCTGAACTTGGTAGTGCAGAATCACCCTTTGGTTTTGTTTTTTTTGAAGGCATGATGGGGTTCTGGAGAGCGCTAAGGCCTGGAGCTGTGTGGAAGGGCTGGAGTTCCTGGAGAGAGGCCTGGAGAGGCCACTGATGAAGGTGCAGTCTCCGTTGCAGTTGAAGGCCCAGGATTGAAGGGGTCATAGAGAGAAGGCGAAGGCTGGCACCATGTGGCAAGGTTAGAGTCCCTGAAGAGAGTCCAGGAGAAGCTATTGGTGAAGGAACAGGACACTGGGCAGTGTTCCTCCACAGCCTCTACTTCATTTCTGGCCTCCAGGTTCCTGCCCTGACTACCGGCAGTGACTGAGTGTGACCTGATAGTTGTAAGCTGAAATAAACCCTTTCCTCTCTCAGTTGCTTTTGGCCATGGCAGTTTTTCATAGCAGGAGAAACCTAACTAAAACAAGGTGCATCATAGCATTTCTATAACAGGGTCTACATAACTGATTTAGCAACACCACAGGGCACATAATTTCCCCGCAAACTTGCCCATGGGCTACTTTTCACATCTTCAGTATTCACACAAAAAGGTAGATAACAGTGTAACAGAATCTACTTTGATACAGTCAACAGTATCAGTTTTCCAGGCACTGCAACCTTGGGATTGAACAAGATACTATGCTAAGTGCTTAGAGAGTAACTGACATATAGTTGCATAGTAAATGTCAGTTTCCTTTAATGGAACATACCCAGTGTCTCCCAGACCCATTTCAAGTTCACCTGATCTACAGTATGTCCATCTTTCCACCTCAGATTGCTCTTTTGTGGTAGCTAAAGGAAATTATTCAGTTCACTTAAGCACTGCTAAGAACACACTCTCCATAAAAGATTGTGTTGGGTGTCCAAGGAGGCAAACAGAAGGCACTTCGCTGCAGTGGTACACAGATGAAAAACTGAACAGGGACCCAAGGCGTGGTAGAAAGTGTACGTTTGCAGATTGGAGTGGCTCATTTGAGATTACGTCGTTCTCAAGAACCAGTGAGCTCTGGCTTTGTGGTTGATAGGTATCAAATCCAAGTGTTCTATGGTCAGAGCTATGGAGAGCCACATCCATTCCTACCTACGCTCAAGCCTTTTAGTCAGTTTCTTCCTAAGCAGACAGTTTAGCTTTGAGCTCAGAAGCCAAACTGTTTGGTCTTGAATCCTGGTGTTGCCGGTACTATCAGTGTAATTTTGTGCTTTCAGGTCTTCATCTTTAAAGTGATCTTAATAATAGTACTCTAGTTCAGAGGTTCTTGTGAGGACTAAATAATCCAATATATGTGAAACTAGAAAAACTGTAGTTATAATTGCTATTAATATTAGTCTCTAAAAGAATGCAAAGCAATAAATCTAGTCTCGTAGTCATTTTATTTATTCATTTATTTTTAAACCTCCTCTCTCAGATTGTGATCAAGCTGTACATTTAAAAAAAAAGCCAGGTGTCTTAGCACCTCTCTATGAGTTTGAGGCCAGCCTAGTCTATAGAGTAAGTTCCAAGCCAGCCAAAGCTACCCAGTGAGTCTGTCTCTCTCTTTCTGTTTCTCTCTCTCTCTCTCTCACACACACACACACTAACTAACTAACTAACTAACTAACTAACTAACTAACTAACTAACTAACTAACTAAGAAATCCACAGGAATGATTGTTGCTAGTCCCTTTCTGTTGCAACAGTGGTTCAGTGGTTTATCATCCAGGCAAGAACCTAATAAATGCGTGTTAGTTGCCTTACTGCCTTTGGAAAGCTCTGAAGGTCTCAAGTGAAGCTTGAGATTTGTGCATACCTGGTCTGGAGCTGGAAAGTGGAGGAAAATAAAACCTGATAAGGCAACAGGGCCTGATAGATTAACTAACAGATTCTTTAAGTCTGCCAAAGTTAATGGATGCTAAGAAAGCTGAAGGTCTCTAAGCCAAATAAGATTTCCCATCTATTTTAAGATACATGCCAAGCTTCTTTAGACAGAAATCAAGCCTTTTAAGGAAGGTGAGGAGAACACACCTCGTGGGCTGCGTTAAGGGGATGCTCAGCAGGTGCCGAGTCTCACCCTGAAGGTGGCTTCAGGATTGTGTGAACTAAGGTGGCAATACTGGCTCTCTCCGGAAGGAAAGATGCTATCTCTCTCCGTGGAGTTAGATAACTATGGCACCACATGAAACAAGAAACCACAACAGCCACCCCAGCCCAGCCCAGCTCAATATTCAGATTAAACAAGAGCCATCTTTTTTTTTTTTCTTTCCTGGGAGCACCCTTCTAGATCTTCCTCAGGTGCCTGAAGCAAAAATTCTATAATGAATTGCAAGTCAAGAGGGCAGCTGCATCATTAAGAAGTGGGAAGAGCAAGTGGAGGAGAAAAATTTATACTCAAAGAAGAGAAAAACTATGTATTTCTTGGGGGAGGGGTCAGGGGAGTTAGGGATTAGGCACATCAGTATTGCCTATACAAGGCACTCTAGGAACAGAGAAGGTCTCAGTTCCCTTCCAAATCCTTAGCATTTGACAGATGCCAATCACACAGCCCAGTACCCTATCCTCACCCAGGCGATACCAAGTAAACCCAGCATCTTCTAAGCGAAAGAGTCTCTAAGAGAAAGCAGAGGTGTGTCTAAAGTTCCCGCATGAATGTGTCTCGTGAGAACCATGGATTGGGGGTGGAGCCTTAAGGTGGACAGTACCTTGGTCCCTAGATTCCCTCCCCAGCCCCCAGCATTGGGCCTCCTGCAGTTCCTTTTCCGACACTCGGGCTTCCCAGGAGTTCTCATCGTGGTCGGGGGAGGGAAGACACTTGCTTTGCTTCCTTCAGCACTGGGGTTCCGCTCGGCTCTCTGCCGGCACCATGCCCCCCACTCCCTGCCTTCGGTACCTCTGCTCCCATGACGTCGGGGAACTCCCAAGCACAACTGGGGGCGAGGCAGTTAAGCCGCGTCCTTCAGGTGTCAATCCAGACCCGTTTGAAACCACAATTCCCAGAGTGCCTCGGTCCACGAGGCCAAGCCAGATAAAATAGCTCCAGAGAGTGGGACATGCAGCTCGGAAAGTAGTCTCCAGCGACTTTACCGGATGTGTTTAAATACTCGAAGCCCCACTTCTGCACCACCCCACTACCACCTCCAG
>CABHPR010091377.1:10108-24492 GCA_902168415.1 Peromyscus melanophrys
AGAGAGAGAGAGAGAGAGAGAGAGAGAGAGAGAGAGAGAGAGAGAGACTGAGCCTGGCATTAGCTTTTGAAACTTCAAAGCCCTCCCCCAGTGACATACCTCCTTCAGAAAGGCCACACCTCCTAATCCTTTCTAAAGGGTTCCACTAACTGGTAACTGAGCATGAAAATACATGAGCCTATGGGGGCCGTTCTCATCCAAACCACCACACTGACACACAGATTCCTAACTTAAATCACCCTCACTCCTAGGCAATCCCACAGTGTGGTGGTGGTGACAGAAATGATGACTGAGGATGTAGGGAAAATTTCCCCTCTGACAAGATGGCCTGGTTCTTCGTGGTACTACGACGTGTTCTAAGGAGGCTATTTTCTCTGATCCTATCATCACTAAGACCCAAAGGTAGAGGCAGTTGTGGGAAAATGTGCAGTAGGGTGAATAAAATAAATCCTACATATCTTGCCAGAAGAATGTCATGTGAGAAGATTGATGTTGGGGAGTGTCAGGAATCTGTTGCAGGGAGAGCAGAACTAAAGAAAACAATCCCATAAATTCATGTGCAAACTTTTGAGCTCATTTGAAAACTATGAATGTGTAACTCTAATGCCCCTCCCAACCCCAGGAATCAGCAGAACATTAATTTTTCCCCTTATTCAATCAACAACTTTGACCTTTTCACAGGAAGAAGCACCTATGGCTTCTCCTCGGCATGTCTGAATTGCCAACATCACTACCATGTGCTTTGGAGTCATCATGAAGTAAACTGGGGGTGACTTCATCACTGCAAAACCACTGCTGTCAATCTGACAACCAAGACGGCCATGAAGTAACTGATGGGTGGGTAGCATATACAGCATGGATAGCCGAGACAAAATGACTCATGTCCTGAACAAGATAGAGCAGTCAGCATGGAGTTTCGTTACGCCATGAAGAACATTATCACCTGAAGAATAGCATGGAATGCAAAATTTACAAATTGTTTATTTCTGGAAATTTTCATTTACTACTTTCCAGCTGTAATGGATTGGCTGTGGATAACTGAAACCATAGAACGTCAACTCAGAGACAATGGAAGCTCGTTGTACAGATATACTCATGGGCTGGATCCTAGACAGTCTATTCATTTGTTGTGTGTGTACAACAAGTGGCCTGTCTGGGATCAGATCAGTTATAAAATTTATGGTACCTGTTCTGGCTGACCCAGGATCCTTCACCCCTGCCACATTTCCGAGGAAATTTTAGAGTCTTGGATTATAACACATATAAATACAATGTGTCATTCTGTTGTACATGCTTTGTGAGGGTAGGAATCTATGGAAAATATACAAGGTTTGGTTTGTCAGAACAGAATCTCTGTAGTAGGATGGTCAGATAACTCATCATCTAAACCAATTAATTCAGGAGAAACAATTTTTTAGAGTCAGTAGTGGCCACAAGATTATAAACTTGAAACACACAGAGGTCTATGGGTGGGGCGTTGGTATTTTTATGTGGTATAAAATAGCAAGTTGGCAATATTGTACCTCTAGAGGAACCATCTAGACTGGGAATGACATCCAGTCATTACTGCAATCATCAAAGATTCCTAAGGGCACTTAGCTTCCACCGGAACATCCTCAGAATGGTTCTCTGGACTAGGCTGTATATGAAGAGATCTCATTTTTTTCCAGTTATTTTTATCTACATGTATTACTTGAATGCATTCTGGGACATTAATGTTTGATTTTAATGCACACACACTGATCAAATCGAGACAATCGGCAGGTCTCGCCCTCCGCTGTTTCTTTATGCTTGAAGGCTTCCTGGTCTTTCTAGATCTTAGGAAATGTAAGTTGTTGTGAACTACAGTTACCTGACTTCGGCGTAGCACTCCATCTAATTGTATTTTTCTACCCACCTTCCAGCCTCATTTTCCCACAGTCTAACCGTCTTCCCACCTTTTATCACTGTTACCCATTCTGAACTACTGTTTTAACTTCCACTTTTTAGAAACAAATGGCACTTGTTTTCTGTGTTTAGGTTGTTTTGCCTAACATAATGCCCCCAACTTCCAGCTATTTTGCTGCAAATGATGAGATTTTACTCTTTTTATGGTCCAATAACAATGTTCCATTGTACACACACACACACACACACACACACGCATGTGTATATATATACGTGTGTGTGTATGTATACATGTATGTACAACAGAATGTTATTTTGTATGTATGTAGAGGGGGTGCATAGATGATATAGATATAGATAGATCACTATGCCTTTTTCTGTTTTTCTGGGTATTTGTTGGTGAATACCCAGATATTGTGAATACTGTTGAAATAAGCATGAAAGTTCAAGTACATTAACATGATTATTTTCATTCTCATCCATATTCTATAAGCACAAATATCCATCAAGTGTGATCAAGTGGTATAGGCAAAATTTCTTTTTTTAATTATTTTTATTTATTTTATCTTATAAAATATATCCCAATCACAGCCTCCTCTCCCTCCATTCCCCCCAGCTCCTCTCTACTCCCCTGAGATCCACTGCTCCTTCTTTTCCTTTCAGAAAAGAGCAGGCCTCCCAGGGATATCAAAGGAACACAGCATAAGAAGATACAATAAGACTAGGCACAAACACTCATATCAATGCTGGATGAAGCAACCCAGCAGGAGGAAAAGGGTCCCAAGAGCAGGCAGAAGAGTCAGAGATATGCCCACTCCCACTCTTAGGAGTTCCACAAAACCCCCAAACTAAACAACCACAACATATAGGCAGAAGATCTAGTGCAGACCCATGCAGGCTCCATGATTACTGCTTCAATATCTGTAGGCCCTTGTAAGCCCTACTTAGTTGATTCTGTGGGATGTGTTCTCCTGGAGTCCTCAACCCCTTTGGCTCCTACAGTCCTTCCTTCTCCTCTTCTGTGGGATTTCCAGAGCTCAGCCTTATGTTTGGCTGTGGGTTTCTGCATCTGCTCCCATCCGCTGCCAGAGAAAACCTCACTGATGATGATTGGGCTAGACACTGATCTATGAGTATAGAAGAATATCATTAGGAATCATTTCACTAATTTTTTTCCAGTTGTGTTTGGTTCTACCCTAGGTCTCTGGGCCATCCAGTTTCTGATTCCTGACCATCCAGGCAATGTCAGGCATGGGTTCCCTCTCCTGGCATAGGCCTCAAGTTAGACCAGTCATTGGTTGACCACTACCACAAGCTCTGAGCCACCATTGTCCCAGCACACCTTGCAGGCAGGACACATTATGGGTAGAAGGTTTTGTGGCTGGGTTGCCTTGTCTGGTTACATAAGATAGCCAGTTCAGACTCCAACTCCATGACTTGCAGTCCTTGCTAGGGTCACCCTCACAGATTCCAGGAGGTTTCCACCACACTAGGTTTCCACTTAACCTCCTCAAATGCCCTCCAATCCCAGTCATTTCTCCCAGTACCCTCTCCCTGTAGCTCCTCTCCCCTCTCCACCTATTCTCTCCTGTTCCCATCCCTACTTGCCCCCAGTCCACCTGTATAATCTATTGTATTTCCCCTTCCCAGGGAGATCCATGCATCCCCCTTAGAGCCCTCCTTGTCACTTAGCCTCTCTGGGTCTGTGGCTAGTAGGGTGATTATCCTTTACTTAACAGCTAATGTCTACTTATAAGTGAGCACATATCATGTTTGTCTTTCTGGGTCTCGGTTGCCTCGCGCAGGATGATTTTTTTTCTAGTTCCATCCATTTTTGGCAAAATTTCTATAGAATACTTGGTCCTCAGCCCACAGCACTGTTATGGTGATGTTCTGCAAGACTTAGAAGGTGGAGCTGAGCTGGAGGAGAAAGTTACTAGGGATATATCCCAGAGAACCGTATCTTGTCCTACCCTACCTCCTGTCCTACTTCAAGTCTATCATGAAATGAACTTCTCTGTCACCAAGTATTCTATAGATGGGCATTTTTTTTGTTTGTTTTTGTTTTTGTTTTTGTTTTTCGAGACAGGGTTTCTCTGTGTAGCTTTGGAGCCTGTCCTGGAACTCACTCAGATCTGTCCAGGCTGGCCTCGAACTCACAGAGATCCGCCTGCCTCTGCCTCCCGAGTGCTGGGTGAGATTAAAGGTGTGCGCCACCACCACCCGGCTAGATGGGCCTTTGATAGGCAAATACTTGAAACCATAGAAAGACTTTCCTGTCAAGTTAAATAGACTTAATAGCAGTTCGTGTTTAAGCAGCATGTGCATGGATGTATACAGTTGGTGCATTCTTTCTCCATGCAAATGTGTTGTAGGGTAGCTGAAGGCTTCTGGAGATGCCATGCACTTACAAAAAGCATTGACATTAAAGTGAAAGCTTTAGGCACCCTGGTGCCTAGAACCTCAGAGAATAGACCTAAAAATGCCTGCAGGGCACCTTTCAATTGCGTGATTCTGTGGGTCTGTTCACCTGCCCCAGCCTAGGGTTGCTAGGGTGATCTATCTCCTAGGAACCCTGTGCTATCTTAGGTGTTATCATAAGAAATGAAACATCTGTGAGTTTGACAAGTTGTTTTTGAAGAGAAGACTGAAGGAAAGGTTTGTTTTGCTTGTAACCATAAAAGCTGTTAGAGTTCAGGATGGGGTTTTGAGGCCAAATCCATTTATTCTTTGTCCAGAGTGGGGCCTCTGCCAAGGCATCACACAAACCACAAAGCAGAAATAACAACCAGGCTTTTAGTAAAAACTTGGCAATTATTCACCCTCCCTGTGTGTATAAGGCCCTGACAAAAACAAAACAATAGGAAATTAAAAAAAAAAAAACTTAACAGGTAAATGAAGGTTGCGTCAGGAGTTATCGTTTCTGCAAAAAGCTCATAAGGTAGGATTAAGCAGGCAAACAGACACTTGTTTGCTCTATGGTCCACTTACTGGGTCAGAGAAAAATGGCCAGCTGATGAGCTCAATGGGCCAGCCCTGCCTTGTCAAGAAATTTCCACCTTCTGTGGTCTAGTTTGGTTTCTGTTGCTCTCTGACCAGAAGCAATTTAGAGGAGGAAAGGATTGATTTGGTTTACACTTCAAGGTCGCAGTTCATCACTAAGGGAACTTAGGGCATGAACTCAAGGCAGAAATCCAGGAGGAACACTGCTTGCTGGCTTCCTCCCTTGCTCATGTTTAACTAGCTTTCTTTTATCATTCAGGACCACCTGCCTAAGGATGGTGACACCCACCGTGGGCTGGGCTTTTCTCCATCAATTAATAATTGAGATTATACCAGACAGACATGACAACAAGCCAATTTGACCTAAGAAATTCCTCAATTGGGGCTTTTCTCCCAGATGATTTTAGGCTAACTAGTACATCCCTAGAAGGCCTTGCTGTCTTAGCATGTCTAAGAAAAAGGGTTTAAAAAAAGAACAGGGAGAGAGTTAGGCTTCAGATTTAAGTAATATGCCATGTACAATGTTCTACATTCTGAACTCAAAAGCTTCCCCAACTTGGCTTCCTGGAAATACATACATGACTGAACTAAGCTGCATGTTCACAAAATTTAAATTGGTGGCTTTTCTCCAGTATTGTGTTTTTTAATATTTTAACTATGTTTTATTACTCATCAAAGTAATCCATTCACATTGTTTTGTTAAATGATACGAAAATATTTATTAAAAGTAATAAAGCAGTTCCCCGGCATTCACCTGCCTCACATCAAAGGCTACTATTTTCAATTCTTTTTAATTACATCTGGTAATAACTTGAGTATGAACTGATGAACACATGAATACATACATACATACATACATACATACATACATACATACATACATACAATGTTAAGAGGGGTATTCAAAGGTATTAATGGTAAAACTGGCTATAAGAATACACACATGTGCATATGGTACTGAACTTTCCTCTTGCTACCACTTTTCAAAAAAACTTGTCATGGAAATTTCAATCATATAAAAAAGTTAGAGAGTAACACCGTGAGACCTCTCCCGGGTATCCATCATTTGACACACAACAGCCAATGCCATCTTGTCTATAAATCTACTCAACTGCATTATTATGAAGTAATACAAGATATTTTCTCATTCTAACTTTAATATCTAATTGAATGTGTATCATTGAAAAATCTAGATTTTTTATCATAAATGATAAGCATACCACTATGATACATCTAAATCTAGCAATTACCCATAGATGTCACCAAATACAGTTATTTTTCCATATCCAGATAATTTTTATATTTATCCCCTAATTCTCTACAGTTGGCTCACACAAATCGGAATATAAATTGGTTACATATTTTTTATTATGTCATTTAATTATTTCTTTGAATCTACAGTTATTCAAAGCTAGGGGCATTTTTGTTCCCAGGAGACCTATCAATGTCTGGATATACTTTTGGTTGCCACAACTTGCCTGGGAAGGAGGCATCATTCCAACAAAGGAGAGGTGGGGTGGGAGGACAAGGGTGCTAAAACTAAAGCATATCCAGACCAAAAGACTACTTACTAGTCATTACGTTTAGAAATCCTGAGGTATGAAATACCGGATTCTGCCTCCTCTCCCCCCTCTCCCTCTCCCTGCCCCCAACTCTCTCTTAACATTTAGAGTTTCTCACATTCTGGAATCTACTGATTGCTTTCCCATTTTTATGTATAATGCATTCCTTCTTCCTCCAACTTTCTGTAAGTTTTGAATACAGGTGGACCGTGCTAAAGTATTAAACAAATAGAGGGCACATGAAGTACTAAAAGCTCAGTGAGGGCATGTGAATCCAGCTGCTGAGCCACAGATTACTGGAAACCGAAAGCGCACAGAGACTTCATTTTTCTTCTTAGTCTAACCTCTCACTTTTACAGAACAAGATGAAACACAACTTGGCCAAGTTGACAAGAAGATTTCTTAAATCTGTATCTTTGACATTTGAGATAAGGGTCTATTTCTTGAGAAACACAGACTTAATCAGATGAAAGTTCAATAACATATATTTCTGGCAGGAAAGTTCCTAGGTAGTGATGTGGACTTGCAGACAAGGCAGGTACTAACTGGTTGCTCATTTTGTGAGCAGTTACTGATGGTCCTTGCCTAAAGCTATTATTTCACCAGGGCCAGCTCTTTGATGTTGTAAAAAGGCTCATGGTTTTCAATGGAAATATTATTTAATGAAAATATTTTTATTTCTTTTACAGTGAAGCCAATTATTACTTACCTTTATAATACAAAAATACATTCAGTTTTTTGTTTTAACTATGACACTAATATCCTAAAGTAACTCATCCAAAGCTCTAGCTTTTATTTGCATTTGGGGGCATTATAAGTGCATAAGTATAATTAAATATACATATACATACACATACACACACATACATGTCATATAACTATGTGATCCTTTTCATGTATGTGTGGTGCTGGAGAGTGAGCCTGGGAACTTGTACATGCTAGGCAAGTGCCCTACCACTGAGCTATATCCAAGGCCTCATCATTTCCATTTTAATGTACAATAAGAGTATTTACATGTTTAATATATGTATATCTACTTTTCTGAATTATTACACCTAATCTAATAATTTATCTTTTTCATAAATCAGTTAAATTAATATGAGAAAAATAAAATATTGTTTTGGTTTAAGCGTATTTAATTAAACAAATTAATTTGATATAGTTATTGGTCATTTCCATTTCTTCTGCAAAATATGTACTCATGTTCTCTGGCCATTTTTCTACGGGCTTTCATATTTTTATTAATTTATACAGCCTTTTAAAAACTAGTTCTTTTTTATTTTTTTATTTTCTTATTTTCACAATTTTGTTTGTCCTTGTAGCAGACTAGATATGGCCAAAAATTCTTTCATGTTTCTGTCATTAAGACATAGACTGTGCAGTCCCTCCATCTGAACATGGATGGGCTATATGATTGCACCAACAGGAAACAGTGGAAATGACGTCTGCTGGGTTCTGGGAGCAATCTTGAAGAGACTGAGAACTTTCTGTCTGTTGGAACATTTGCTCTCTAGATCTAAACACCATACTGCAGCACAAACAGCCCTTATGCAGAGGGTCTCCTGGAAAGCCGAGGCCCCCAAAAAGGTCGTAGTTGTCGGTAGGTGACAGATAGGACCAACTCAACAGCTGTGTGAGTGAGCCCTTTTGGAAATAAATCTTTCACCTGATGCTATCAGTAATGATGGGCCCTACCCTGCTAAGCCCTACCCAAAGTACAGATTCATGAACAAAGCTGTTTTTGAAAATACTACAAATTTGAACATGTTTTATCAAGTATTTTTGTAAGCCCAAATCAAATGCAGGTGTGCTAGTGCGTGATGTCAAATAGCGGGGGTCCAACAGTGAAAGATTTGAGGATTTCCTAGCTTTCCACCATTTACACTAATGGTTCCACAAGATTGCGCAGCAAAGTAGCCCTCCAGAGGACCATTGTGAACAGAAACTATTAAAAGAGAAAGATGTATTTTCTACTGATTCACAACAGAGGAAGGAAGCCACAGGACAAGGAACAAAGAGCAAAGGCTCCGTGGTAACTGAATGTGACTCACTGGTACTGTTTGTAATCGCTTGTGTGCCAACCAACACATTGGGAGCTAGGGGACACTTTCGGTTAGCAGATGCTTGCATTACCAGACGAGGCATGAAAAAGCAAACATCGGGTCACTTTAAAGAAGGATTATTTTACCAGGGTGAAATGTCAAGAAGTGGAATAAGTTGCCTACTCTGGCTGTTCTAAGGAGCACATCCTCAAATCTAATCCAGCACTTGCAGACAGTGTTGAATCCCAATTCAGACTACCTTAGTAAAAACTTCTCTCTCCCGAAGTTTGAGGAAGCATAAAAAAAGATCACTTAGTATGTCATTCTCTTATTTTTGACTCAATTCCAGTCCACAATGAAGAACTGCTTGGCAAAAGAGAAGTGATGGAAACATGTTCAGAAGTCATGAACGCTCCCTGGAGAATTGGTAGATTCCAGGACTAGCACAGGGAAAATACACAAAGAGACTGCACTGTCTCTCACGGGGTGGAAAGTTAAGAACATTCTTAAAAGTAAAAATGCAACAATGTTGAAAGGTCAAGAGAGCCTAAAAGAGCATCCACAGGTCAGAAAAATTTCAGAAGTTCAATAAGAGTGATATTAGGTTATATTCCTAATAACAAAATTAACATCCATTAATTATTAAATAGACAACCCTTCCTAATAGAAATACTTTACTTAATGCATAGAGAATAGCTATTGGACAGACACAGTAATAGTTTTTGAAGGTAAGATCCACCAAAGGAAGTTAAAATTAGTGCGTAAAAATTTAAACAGAAATAAAATATTTGTATATCTAAAATTATCTTTCTTAAAGTATTGAGTAATAAAAAGGAGAAATGGAAACTTGATTGTGGAGACTCTGGCAGACATCATTTCATGAAGCAATCAAAACATCACCAATAACATATACAGAAACAATATATATACTGGCATGAAAGACTGAAAAGGGTCCATACATCCATGGCATACTTTGAAATGCTGGATAACCACAAGTCAGTCTTGAAAAATGCATCTTGAGGAATCTTCCATGAAAATAACTGGTGCTTTGAAAGCAGCAAAATCATGAAAGAAAAAGAAAAACTAAAGACCTATAACAAATTAGATACAATGCTGCGAAAAAGGGAAAAAATCAAGTTGTTTTTTCTACTTACATACATGCAATACTTACAACCCAGCCTAAAACAACAGATGTGAAAGCTGTTCCCTGTACAACAGGCAGTTCTCCAATGGGCCCTAACTACATGCCCTGTGATTCAATTCAACTCCAAGAAAATTTACCTGACCTCAGAATCAGATCCTACAGGTGAAAAGTTTAGTCAAACAATACCACCCCTCACATCAAATGACAACTAGAAGTAGTAAGTTGTCCCCTACACCTGTGATAAGTCACGGTATCCGCAACTCCCTTCTTAGATTCAATTACTTTGGTAAGGTAGCTTTCATGGCTTAGGAAAACACTTGCTCTATTTTCTATATTAACACAGGATATAATAAAGGATGCAGAGGAATACTCAGATGGAAAGGAGCACATGACAAGATATGTGTGAAAGGGGCAGTGGACATTTATGTTCTTTCCAGGTGTACCACACTCCAGGTACCTGTTCAACACTCTGAAGGTTCTCCAAACTCTATTACTTTGGGGGTTTGTGGAGGCTTTATTATGAAATTATGATTAACTACATCATTGATCTGTGGTGATCACCTCACTCTTAGCCTTTCTCCCTGCCCCACCCCCAACCTCCACAGAGGTTGGAGGATGAGTGCAGTTGAAAGTTCCAACCTTCTAATTGCAAGCTTAACTCCCTGGAACCCGGCTACTGTCTTGAGACGATCCAGCAGCACAGCAAGGGACACCTCATTAGAACAAAAGGTGCCTCTGTCACCAAAAAAAAAAAAAACCCAAGGGGCTTTCCCAAGGGATCTGCAAGTCAGATGCTCCTAATACTTGGGAACTTAAAATAGTCTAGAACAACTTCCTGTTCTGTCTCACACATGGATCTTAGTGTCAGGTCTTTGGATGTGTGTGTTTAACTTTGAGTACCCGTAGAGGCAGGAAACTAGAAAAGGACCACTGAATGGGGAACGTCTTAAGGGAGGGGCATAGCAAGCCTAAGTATTACGGAAACGGGGAGGGAAATGATGGGAGCAGAAAATTTAAACAGGGATGTTCAAATGCTATGGGACTGCACAAAACTGTATCTGTCAACAGTCACTTATGGAGGCTCAGAAGGCTGTACCACTGCTGGATTTTTAGGAGAAAGCCAGTCATCACCGTTATCATCGTTGGCTGTATATCCACTGGTGAACCCATCAGACTCCACCTATGGTCACACAGACGACATTGGTTAAATTCGTTGGGCCTCAAACCAAACAAAAAGACAAGAATGTGGGAAAGGGAACAGGGTTAATAGGGAGGGAGATGAGAGCAGGTGAGGGTTACTGTAATCAGAATTTATCATATACATTATGAAAGTGGGGTCAAAGACCAAATATAAGAAGATTCTGTTAGCGCCCCTATAAGAATTTTCAGTTTGTGCAATACTGGCACAAACATTGTGGAAGTAACCAACTATCATCTGATGGATTTAAGGTCCACTCACTCCATGAGATGGAACCCATGCCTGACACTGCTCAGGTGGCCAAGAACCTGAGACCAGATAGGTCAGGGACGTAGGGGAAAGCCAGATACTATTGTTCTGCTAAAGGAACAAAGCAATAAAATAACTACTAATAACATCCTGCCATATGCAGAAATCAGTGTCTTGCTCAGCCATCATCAGAGGAGCTTCCTCATGCAGTAGATGGGAACAAAGACAGAGACCGACAACTGGACAATGTGTCGAGAATGAGAGACCTTGAAACACTCCGTACTAAATGAGGTGTCCTCAACACATCCCTCCCTTCAGGCTCAGGACACTGTGGAGGAGTGGGTAGAGAGATTATAAGAGCCAGAGGGGATGGATGATACCAGGGAAACAGTGTCTTCCAGACACAACAGGACTGATACACTATGAACTCACAGAGACTCTGGCAACACACACAGGGCCTGCTCATGTCCACACAGCTGACAGGAGGATGTGAACGTGAGCTCTCATCCCAAACCAAGAAGCTATCTCCAACTGACAACTGCTCACAGAGGAAAAAATACTCACTCCGAGGGAGTCTTACTGAGTGTTCCACAAACCACACTTAGAGCCAGGCCCATGCCCAGCAGTAGACAACCAACACAGAGTGAACTCAATGTATTTTTGAATTTTTGTTTGTTTTGTATTGCTTTGTTTGAGCTTTTTAAAACCTTGATTTTTTTTTGCTTGTATATTATTGTTTCTGATATTGTGGTTTTGCTTGTGTATGTATGTGTTTCTTGTGCTTTTTCTTTCTTGGTTTTCATTGTTTGTTTATTTTATTGTTTTTTTTTCCCTTTGTCCATTCTCTAAAGAGAGAGAGAAAGAAGGCGTGGAGTTGGAAGTGTGGGGAGGTGAGGAGGATCTGGGAGGAGGTAAGAGAGGGGAAATCATGATACATATTGCATGAAAAATTTATTTTCAACTGAAAAAGTACAAAAAATAATTTCAGAGTTCTATGACAGGTAATAAGAAGATATGTCTATATAATTTTACGAAAAGGCACCATGCATCAGCCTATAGACAAATACATTAGTAGGGAAGCTAGTAAAATTTCAATACATCATATAATTAGTAGTACTTTAATTTCCAGGTAAACATTAATTTTCAACATTTCTGCGCTGTTATGTCAGATGTTAACGGGGAAGTTGAATGAAGAATGAGGGGGGTGAAATTGTTGGACTATTTTTGAAATTCTTCTGCGTATCTAAAACGGTCTCAAAATGAAGACTTTTTTTTTTTTAACGTGTTGATGATCACATCTTGGAAGTGCCAGGACAGGAAGAATAGAACACTGGCTACAGTTAACTCCCATCAGCCTCTGGGAAAATGTCTGCAGAGAAGGGACAGACGTGACCTCACACCCAGAGACCCTAAAGGGAAAGTGACTAAACAAAAGCAGTGGACAGCAAGGGAAGCAGCATAACCCTCTGAGGCCGCTGAGTCAGCTTCCTGTGAGTCACATTCCAGCCTCTTCCTGCGCCCCACAGCCATCCGTTATCCAATCCCATCAATCTGAACTGTCTGCCCTGCTCCTGTGCAGGACTCTGGTTCCGTCTCTTTCTCCTGACTAATCATTGCTCCTGCACGAGCCTTCTGGAGTCCAACACGTCCTAAGTGGGTCATAGGATTCCAGTCATTTACCTCTTTGCTTCCAGCACCTTCCACCTCATTTTATTCAGACGACATCCAAATTCCTTAGTCTAACACAGTAAGTCCCTTACTAACACTGAGCCCCTCCTAATGGCCATCCTTATCTCGTCACATTCCTCCAAGAAGCCCGTTCCCTGCTGCAGCTTCGGGGACAGTCATGAATTCCAGAGCATACCCTCTCCCGACCTCTGTTCCACCAAGTCATTCTACCATGGTGTAGCACCTTTCTCTGTCCTACAAACGCTGCATCCTGGTTTTTTCTGTTTTCAACAGACTTCCCTGACTGTTCGGAACACTCCTACTCTGTCCACCAGGGTCTGCAAGGATAGTTAACTCTGTCCTGCCCATACACTCCCCTAGGAGATGTGAATGCAGTTATTGAGCAAATGCCACATGACACGTGGCTTGTGGAATAAAAGTCATGAGACTGATTCTCTTGCTAGCGTGTAAATCCTTTGATGGCAAAGTTGGTATCTTAAGCATCTGAGAATTCCAAGCCCTGGCTCAAGACTTGGCTCTTAGGGATCAGTCACCACTCCTGGTGAAGTTGAACTATGAAAACATGATATATGAGATTCCCAGAGCCACAAAGGGAGCCGGAGTTAAAGAAGACACACAGCCACGTGTGTTCCTATTAAATTTGAACTTTTAAATCGCACAAAATACCAGAGAGAAATAAAAAGCTAATGATTCTAGACGGACATCCAGGAGCGTGTATGCCCAAGTACACAAACTCAAAAATGCTTGTGAAAGAAGCATTACCAGCTTGAGCCAAAGCTTGTTACTGGCGACAGAAAATGCAGTGTTAGCTACACTAGCTTCAGGAAGAGAAAGGCAAAGACCAGGCTCTGAGAAAGATGGCTATAATACCGAGAATGAAATACACAGCACCAAATTATCTAGCCTTCATTTTGCTTAATTTCTTTTTCTATCAAGGAGAAGGATGTTCATAATGAAAGATTCAGATAAACCTTGTTAGAGGAAAGGAAACCAATTTGCTTTGAAAGAAATTTTATCACCAGATTCAATTATCCCAGGGTATGAAAACAACTTGCTGATATAAACCGATTACATGAGATTATTGTCAGCCATGTATCACAAATTATGAGGGATGAAATTCTTGCTGATATAAACCGATTACATGAGATTATTGTCAGCTATGTGTCCCAAATTATGAGGGATGACATTGTAGAAAGGTCTAGAGGTGAAAACTTGCAATTAAAAACAAAATGAGCAGGAGGAGGGAAGAGAGTGGGATCTGTGGTTGGTATGTAAAATGAATAAAAAAATTTCTTAATAATAAGAATATTAAAAATAAAAGAGTGAGCAAAAAGTGGGCAAGAAACCCAGGTATTTCAGAAATGGTGATTCTCTTAGACTAATACTGAACTCCCACTAGATTATTTGAGTTATCTGATAAGTAATTTGTCTTACATTATAAACCTGCATTGTCCAATACAGCAACCACTATTGACATCCCACTATTCAAAATTATATGATTTTTGTTGATTAAAAAATATTACTGGGTTATACTAGCCTTATATTCATCACTTGTTTCATATGAGATAGATAGATAGATAGATAGATAGATAGATAGATAGATAGATAGA
>CABHPR010091379.1:0-17179 GCA_902168415.1 Peromyscus melanophrys
CAAAAAAAAAAAAACAAAACCATTTTTTTACTTGCCTTTATATGATAATATTATGGTTTACCAATTTCAGCTAAAGAAATTGATCATCTAGGTATAGGCTGTATATATAGAGTTCAGTTTTTCCTTGGTAATGGCTAAGTTGAAATTTTAGGTGGGCTAAATTAGGCAAAGCTCAATATAAGTAGTAGTTCTGTACTTTTTTAAAAAATAAAAAACGATACAAAGGACATTTTTTCCAGGGTTCTGCTTATGCCGTAGAAGACAACTTGAGATTGAAAGCTGAAATATAATAAGAGAAAAGAACAAGAAATACTATATCCCACAACCTCTGTTCAGGTTATCCTGAAAGCTATATATGATCTTTTTATTCTCTGCCTGAGTGAAATTTTTGCATAGCATGTGGAATATAGGTACAGAAAAGTCCAAAATACTACTGGTAGGAAGTCAGTGACATTATCCATGGAAATGTTTGTCTAGTGTTCCCACTTGTCTACACATACTTTGCTTTTCAAAATGTTAAGTGAAAAGTAAAACATCTTGTGAACATTCCCTTGATCATTTCTTCCATTTCACAACATTTGTACAGCTTATAACATATCTGTAGAGAAAATAATTTGTTCCTGTATCCATTCACCCTATGGTGATGTCTTCCTGCTTTAGGCATTTGGTAAAGTTTTGTGGAATTGTTTAGTTGAAATTGAGCTGCATCTGTGATTCCTCTCCATCTCCCCTTTTCTCTTTTTCCTTTCCCTTTCCTTTCCCTTTCCTCTAAGCACTAAACTGCTGAGGTACAGCTCTTGCCGTGGACAGTTCTTAAAGATCTGTTTCTAAATCTACAAGTAGCAATGGCAAGTTTTATTTCAGTCCGTTTCAAAATGCAGGTATGGGCCGGGCGTTGGTGGTGCACGCCTTTAATCCCAGCACTCGGGAGGCAGAGCCAGATGGATCTCTGTGAGTTCGAGGCCAGCCTGGGCTACCAAGTGAGTTCCAGGAAAGGCGCAAAGCTACACAGAGAAACCCTGTCTCGAAAAACCAAAAAAAAAAAAAAAAGAAAGAAAAAGAAAAAAAAAATGCAGGTATGTACTTGAGCCTTCTTGCCTCTGGGATAAGAGCTTTTTATTTACGTGCATCCTTAGGACTGCACTGTAATAGAACTTGCATATAAAAATGAATCAAATAGAAATTACAGAATTCCTTTTTCAGCTCTCAGGACTGTACAATATAAGAAACATTTTCCCCCTTTGATTCTAGTCCTTTAGACTAAATAGTTGGGAATAATTTAGTAGGGTTTATTATAAGAAAGTAGTTATCTCATTACTTTGTTTTAATCTTAACATAGTTTTAAAGTTTTCTTTACTAACTCAACTATTAGGTATAATGTGTATTAGGTTGTGATGAGAAATGCATTACTGCATATAAAAATGCTGCTCAACTAAAATGGTGATCTGATAGCTGCATTCAAAAATTAAGTTAAATTTATTGAGGTAATTTGTGCTGTAAAAGTCATTGTTGGATCCAGTTCTGTTGGGTGAGTTTTGGTGAACATTAGATCTTGTCACCTACCACCATGACAGAGTATTTCTCTTAAAAGTATCCATGTGTCTCTTTGTGAGTAGTTTCCTAACTCTATCCTAACCGTTAGCAGTATGTCTGATATTGTTCTTACAGCTTTGACTTTTTCTAGAATATCATATAAATGGAATCATACGGTATATAAAACATTGCATGTCTTGTTTCTTTCACTTAGCAGAAGGCTTTTGGGATTCATTCATGTTGTTTATGTGTATCAGTAGTTTATTGGTGAGTGAATTTTGAAGTTATGTTTAATGTACTCTGGTGATTTTCTTATAAAAGTATTATCAAGAACTAATACTTCAAACAGTGTGCATATTTTTCTCAGAGCTTAGTGGCTTTATTACTGAATGTTGTACTTGTGCAGTTCTTACCCATTACCACCTCAAATCTAGCATAATTGGCATTATTATTAAATGGCATTTATTTATATTAGTACATGCTATTAGATTAAATACTTTACCAAATAAGTGAAGTAGACATTACTCTTTCTCATTATAGGGAAAATAATTAACATCATGTATTTGAAACTTTTAGCATGTAGACTCTAGAACAAGAAATAAGGAATGGTGTAGTAATTAAATTAACTAATTAACTAAATTAACTAATTGAATGTTTGTTTTTAAAAGACTTTTATTTTATTTATGTATTTATTTTGTAAGTATTTGCTTGCATGTATGTGCACCATATGCAAGTTGACTCCAGAAGAGGACATTCAATATCCTGTAACTGAAATTACAGACAGTTGTGAGCTGTCATGTGGGGCTGGGAATCAAACTCAGGTCCTCTACAAGAGCAGCTAGTACTATTCACTTCTGAGCTATCTCTTGAGCCAATTGGTTTGTTTTGAGACAGGGTTGTTAGTTACTGTGTTGTTCTGGCTGACCTGGAACTCAACATGTAACCCATGCTGACCACAAACTTAAGCAATCCTCCTGCCTCACATCTCAAGTGCTGGGATTATAGCCACTACCCACCACACTGATAGCTTACATTTTGTTTATGTTTAACATTTATAAATGCATATTAAAAATAATGCGCATGTTACAGTGAAGAACGTCTATAGTCTTCCTGTAAAGATTAAAGCTAGAGGAATGGTGTTGTTTACTGAAAAGTGGAGGAAGATAATGATACAAGTGTTCTCTATTTATTTTATTTGACCTCCCCATCCCAACTCTGGTTTTGAAATAGTTTCCTCTTTGGGGTTTAGGAATCCTCTTGTTATTTTTCTGTGTCTTTCTCCTCTATTTAAAAAAAAAAAAAGATTTATTTTTATTTATGTGTATGTGTGTGGGTATATACATGTGCATGCAATTTTCACAGAGGCCAGAAGAGGAGCTGGAGTTACAGGCAGTTGTGAGCCATCAAACATGGGTGCTGGGAACCAAACTCAGGTCTTCTACAAAAACAGCAAGTGCTCTTAACTGCTGAGCCATGTCTCTAGCTTCTGCCCTCCCAATTTTAGACTCTGTGTGTGTGAGGGGGTAGGGAGGGGTGAGAGAGAGGAGAGGGAGGGAGAGACAGACAGACAGACAGACAGACACTGGCTGGCTGGCTGACTGACTGACTAACTGACTGACCGACTGACTGTGTAGTTCAGGCTGATCTTGAACTCATATCCTCCTGTTCCAGGCTTCCTGGTTGATGTAGTTGCAGGTTTATGCCTCTGTTCCACATACTTTTGGAATCTTTGGCTAAAGAGTTCTTAGGACTGAGAAGATGGCTCAGTCAGTAAAGTGCTTGTGGTTCAAGCATGAGGACCTTGGCAAAACATGTCTGTCTGTAATTTCAGCACTAGGAAGGCTGGAGCTCACTGGCTAGCCAGTTAAGTAAACTCAGTGAGTTCAAGGTTAGTGAGAGACCCTATCTCAAAATGTAAAGTGGAAAGCTACTGAAGAAGACACCCATCTTCGAACTCTGACTTCCATGTGCATGTGTATGCACATATATACACACATACATGAGCAGGTACACGGATACACACAGCGCGCGCGCACACACACGGAGTTTTCCTCTGCCTACCCCTTTAAATATTTTTATCCTTCAACCTTGGTTCGCGTGATTTATTACACACTACCTATATACTGATGACTCACAAATTTATTTCTTGATTTTGGCCATTTTGACTAGGGTGAGATGTAACCTCAAAGTAAGTTTTAGCTTCTATTTCTCTGATGGCTAATGATATAGAACACTTATTAGCAACTCATATTCTTTTTGTGAATTCTCCTTTCAGATGTATAGCCCATTTTTTTTTATTGGTTTGTTCCAGTATACATTTTTAAAAGACAAATTGATAGGCTCCAGCCTCAATGAGCTGCACAATCCATCTGTGCATACTAGGAATTGGAAGGTATTGACGATGAAAGAGGAAGTATTTCTTATGGCTTTAAATCTTATCTAACCACTCTTGGTTCGAGTGTTGTCAGGGTTCCCTGTGCTGCCCTCTGTCTTCAGATGGAAGAGTCCCAAACCTGGAACTAAAGTGGCTCAATTATAATAAACTTACAGCTGCTTTAGGGCAAACTTCAGTGCCTGGATCTCTAGTATGTTAACTAATTGTGTTGTTACCTATAGTAATTGCATGCTTTAAACAAACCTGATATTTTTAATCTAAAGATACTTTCATGTTTTTAACAAAATATTTGTAATGGTTCAGTAGCTCTCCGTTCCCTGAGTTTTCTTACAAGCCAGAACTGCGTATAGTGTTCTGGTGTGGCAGGCAAGGCTCAATTGTAAATTTGCTGCTAAACTCTTCCAAGAAGATTAACATTGAAGATTTCTCAATGTGTTTGGCTTTTCATTTTAGGAGAAATTTAAGAATTCCTTATGCTATTTTGAAAATATGGAACTTTATAGTTAAAATTTTATTTTCCTAGTAGATTATTCAATAACAATAGTTATATAAGTACATGTAACTATATTATATATATATGTGTGTGTAGTATGAGCATACATACATATTGTTTTAAGAACATATCATAAAGGCTTTCTTAGTTTTTTATGTTTTATTCATAGTATTTCAGATGTTACCTATTAATTTGTTATAGATGAACCATAGCTTTTCATTCTACTACTGGATATTTTATTTGCTTTTACTTTTTTTGTTTGTTTGTTTTATAAATCTTGAGGCAGAGAGCATCTTTATCTGTCCAATTTGGGATGGGGGGACCCCATTTTCAGGCCTTTATCCATATAGAGTAGAGTCCAGTAAACACAAAGTTAAAAGGTTTGAACATTTTTATGGCTCTTTATATGGAGTTCCAATAATAGTTTGCCCTGCCATAATCTATTTTCCTTGATGTCTTGATTTAAAGAGAAAAATAATTTTACTTTCCATGTAGAATGCTCCGATTCTATTAAGATTATTTTTAGGTCATTTAAATTTTTCTCTCCTCCCAATATTGTGGCTGTTTTCAATATTTAAATTATTTTGATGATAAAAATCATGGCTTTTCAAACTATACATATCATTTGGAGATATGCAGTGAAATTTGTGTAAGATCTAATCTAGTTACTAGCCAAGCAATAGGTAGGCCAGTTATTAACCCAAATTCATTTCTTCTATAAATTATCTCAGGCTTTAGGAGTCTTTGGACTAGTAAAGCAAGACAAATTGAATGAGTTAGATTCCAAAATAAAAGTGCTATTGTTAGGAATATAGTTGATTTTTAAGGGATAATCAATCTTTTATTTGCCTAAGTAGTAAAGAAATTCAGAACTGTAATGTAGTGGACACAGAAACCAGTTTCTAGATAAGACCTATTACTTAGTCTTTCTATTTTTAATTTTTAAATTATATTTATTTAGTGCCTACATGTACGTGTGTGTTTGGGCACTCATGTGCTATGGCATGTGTACATGATCATCTAGGAGGAATTCATTCTCTCCTTCAGTCTTTGGGTCCCGGGTTTTTAATTTAGGTGGCCAGGCTTGATCTTACAAAACCACGTTAGTTAGTCTTAATTTTCGAAATACAAAATGTTTAGGGTGCTATGTACATGGCTTTGATCTAGTTTCCATTCTTCTGGTCATCAAACATTGGGTGTATTTTCTGTTTCAGCTCAGAAACTGCTGACATTGGAAATGGTGAAATAAAAGCCTTCATCCTATCCACTATGATCTTAGAGTCTAATAGAGCTTATAGACAGATGAGTAATGATCATTTTTTAGGTGCTGTAGTGCTGTGATAAGGATCAACAGAGAAAGTTCAGTAGGAGCATAGGGTTGGGGGGCAGGGGGATACTGTTAGAGAACCTAGTTTACAATAGTGTGGTAGGAAAGGAAGTGAGGAAAGCCTTTCTAAGGAGGGATGCTATGTAATCCATAGGCTTTAGTCAGACTTGTGAGCCTGCAGCAATAGTTGGATTTTGGAAACCATGATGGCACAGGCTTGAAAAGGTGGTGAAAAAAAGATTTAAAGCCACAGAAAGGGCAGGACACAGATTGTAGAGAAATGTGTCTTCCTGGAGCTGGGGGCATGGCTCAGTGGGTTAAGGACTTGCTGTGTGCTAGTATGAGGACCTATGTTCACCTTCTCAACATACACTTTAAAGCTAGCAGCACTGGTATGCACCTATTACCTCATCACTGACAGGGTAGGAACAGGTGGATCCTGACCCTGGCAGCTCACTGACCAACCAGTTTAGCTGAATCAACAGGCTCCAGGGTTAATGAGAAACCCTGCCTCAAAAAATAAGGTGTAGAGTAATAGAGGAGCCTCAGACCTCCACGTATGTATGCATGGGTGAAGTGCTCCCCACACACCACATGTAGCACACACATTGCTATGAATAGTGTGTTTTCCTTTAAAGGTAATAGGATAGGAAAATTATTGAGTCACCAGTTACAGTTTTTATTCTTTAAGTCTTGATTAGTAGTGAGAAGAAAAGATGTCATGGAGGCTAATGAGAGTTGATGAGGTGTTCAGTTAAGATACTGAGAATGTAGAGAAGGAAACTCCTAGCAGGTATTAAGGCATTCAGTGATCATATGTAGGTAGAATGGGTAATGGAGAATAAAGGCAGTTAAAGATGTCTTCTTAATTTCCAAGTTTCATACATATGGACATTGGAGTTTGAAATACAAGTTCAATCAGCTTTGGCTGTCTATGAATAAAAATGTAGTTTATCAAAATGTGTATCACTTTACATATTCTGGAGGGAATGGATTTTGAAAAATTCAGTGGCTTGGCCAAATGTGGCTATGAATGACTATTGGAAACTTACTTTGAAGGCTGACCTTTCCAGTCTTCATATAATGTTAAGAGCATTATGGTAGGCTGCACTTATATTTGTTATCCAGTATGGTTTAAATTATAAAAAGATAATAGTACCATATTTTCCTAATGCTTAATTTCCCAGTATATTGACTATATTGGCATGCACTTAGCATCCCTGGTATATTTGTTTACATAGCATAATCTCAAAAGTGGCCCTTCCATTTTTACTAAATCATACATATAATGAAATAGTATAGTGAGAACTGTTACTTAGTTCATAAGGGGTGTCTTAATCACTTTTCTATTTCTGTGAACAGACACCGTGACCACGACAACTCTTATGAAAGCAAGCATTTAATTGGGGGCTTGCCTACAGTTTCAAAGGCTTAGTCCATTACCATCATGGTGGGGAGCATGGTAGCAGACAGGTGCTGGAACAATAGCTGAGAGTTACATCCTGATCTGTAGGCAGAGAGAGCGATTGGACCTAACATTGGACTTTTGAAACCTCAAAGCCCACCCCCCCATCTCTATATCCCCCATCCCTCCACCCCCCCACCCCCCCAGTGACACACTTCCTCCAGCATGGGCACATCTACTCCAGCTAGGCCACACATTCTAATCCTTCTCAAATAGTACCACTCCCTTATGACTAAGCATTCAAATATAGGAGCCTATGGAGGCCATTCTTATTCAAACCACAAGGGGATTATCTTTACAATCATAATTAAAATGTCAGTAGCTTTTCAAAACTTTTAAATACAGGAATAATTATAAAACAATCAAACAGATTCATCAGAAATAATTGAGCAGTTGATTTTAACATGGTTTTAACATGGCTCCTTCAATGTTTTTAAAATTCATTTTTATTTATGTGTATGTGCATGTGCCTGCTTGTCTGAATATGTGCCATATGTATACAAGTGCCTGCAGAGGCCAGAAGAGAATGTGTGTCAGATCCCCTGGAACTGTTGTGAGCCATCCGCTACAGGTGCTGGGAACTTAACACAGGACCTCTAAGGAGCAGCAAGTGTTCTTAACAACTGAGCCATCTCTCCAGCCCCACGTGGCACCTGATTTTATAAAACTCACCTGAAAAGTATAAAAGAGTAAGGAATCATGTGAGAAGCTAGTGATAGAAGGGAGAGATGTGTTTATTTTTGAAAAATGGAGAGGGAATTGTTTGATATTCTTAGGCCATCAAGTTGAGAGAGGAATTAGGTAGCAGGCACTGTAAGTGCAATTGGAAGGAAACTTGTGGAAAAAAAATAACAACATGAAAACAAGCAAGTGTGTGCAGAATAAAATTTAAAAAATTGGAACAGATTGGTATGTTCCTGAAAGTATCTTATATTTTAAAAGAGTATTCTAAATAATCAGGTGTATCTCACATAACAGATATACACTGCTTAAAAGTACCCTGACTGCATAGAAGCACGCTGTATATATATTGAGACTAATTCTTTAGCAAATATTTGTTCTTTTGGTCAGTTGGCAGCAAACTTTCTGAATGTTACTTGAAAATATATTGTTGCACATACTTTCAACAAATGTGCTATTTTGTGACACTTTAATGGATTATTAGAGAGGAAAGTATTTGATGAGAATTGATTAAATTCCCCAGGCATGGTGCCATGTGCCTTTAATCCCAGTACTCTGGAAGCAGAGGCAGGCAGCTCTCTAAGAGTTCAAGGCCATCCTAGTCAATAAAGTGAGTTCTAGGCCAACTGAGGCTACACAGTGAGGCTCTGTCTTAAAACAAAACAAAAGTAATTAAATCAACTTAAGTTACTCTAATATTGTGTAAGTACTCTTTACAACACAGCTTAGCTATTATACCCTAGATGGAGTATCCCAAGTAATAATCACTTATGTAAGGTTTGACTTTAACTCATATCTAATATAAATATGCCTCCCAAGGTGGTATTATATTCTCACATATGTATTTTCAGTAATCTCAAAAATGGACAGCTGTGTCCACTACACTTGATAATTCATTTTGTAAGTTTGTGGCTTTTTAATTTTTAATTAAAACATTTACATCCTGTTTTCCCCATCTATCCTCTTTCCTTCTTCCTATCATGACTTTATGGGTTTATTTTTTCATTACTAGGAAAGATGACATCACAGTCATCTACTCATCCCACCCACCCACCCCCACCAAGATTAAAATACTTTCCTGTTTTTGCCTGAGATAGAATTTAGGTTATAGGCTAGCATGTGGCTAGTTATACCCACATTTTCACATGAGTGCTGTGTATTTGAATTCCAGTTCATGCTGCTCAGCAAGTACTCTTCTTCCCACTGAGCCATCTCCCCTGCCGCAAGATTGCGCTGAATAGTATTAGATAGTATGGATATGCCACATTTCACTTAGAACTTATCACTGAGACAAAAATGAACATTTGAGTCATTTTTGCCTTCTGGATAATTAAATAATGTTGATATAAAATTCATGTGCACATTTATGAATAGATCTGTGAATGTACACCTCAGTTTTCCTGGATACATATATAGAAGTGGAACTTTTAGATTGCACAATAACAATAAAAAGAGTTTAGCTCTTTGAGAAACTATCAAACTGTTAGTTTGTTTTCTGTTGTAGTTGCATCATTTTACATTTCGGTTAGGATTCTAATTTCCTTACATTTTTGCTGGTACTTTTGCTGGTATTTTGGACTCAGTTTTATTACTTTAATCTATGTGTCTATCCTTATGGATGTCTTTTATATTTATAGGAATTTTAAGGTCAAATCAATTTTTACAAAATATGCAGCTGTGATTTGGTTATGGATTTGTTATCTGTGGATCTGTTTGGGGAAAGAGTGTCTTTACAATGGGAAGTCTCCCATCTGTGAGCACAGGGGGGATGGCTTTCCTTCTTTTAAGCCTTAATTTCTTTCAGCTTTTTTTTTTTTTTTTTCAGTTGGAAATGTGTTGTACTTCTTTGCCTGCCAGCAGTAGTTGAGGCAGTTTTCTTGTTTGCCCAGTCCTACTGCTTTATAACCTGAACAAACTTGTGCACATGAAGAGTAAAATTAGATGGCTTGTGGAAAAAATTGTAGCCACTCAGTTAGGTCAGCATGGTCATTTGCTGTTACTTGAATATAACATAGAACTCCAGTATTTAAAAGCAATCTTTGTTGTCTGTAATAAGCTACCACAAGTGTTTGTTGCAAGAATAGGTAAGTAACTAAGTGACAGACACATCCAGCAAAGATGTCCAGCTGACTAGCAGATAGGGAAATAAATTGTAAAACTCTGGCTAGGCTATAATATGTTCTGTTGATCAAGGATTAAATTAAGTGAAAAATCTTTACTCAAAGTCCAAGAGCAAGTTCTTGTTTCCATTCTCAATGATATTGCTGCTCTTATCACTGACCTTTAAATTTGTAATAGAGAAAGTGATCTCCTTTTAAACATTTGTCAACTGTGTGTGTTTTACATGTTTGTTATTCATTCTCATATTTAATACTCTTGAAAAAACTCAGGAATACAATTTTTATTTTTTTGATGAAATGATAGCTTAGGATATTAGTAATTCACTAAAGGTACGGCTTGAAACAAGAGGAGGAGTTTGAAGCTAACTTATTTAGATTCTAAAATCTAGCCTTTAACTTGTAGTTGCTATACTATTACTGCTTCTCCATTACCTTTAAGGAGCTTGTGCCAAAGTTGGTTGTATTAAACATAGTACTCTTTGGATCCTTAAGCCACATTAAATAAAATTTAATGCAGAATTTAAAATCAGAGTTTGATTTTTTTTTTTTTTTTTTTTTTTGGTTTTTCGAGATAGGGTTTCTCTGTGTAGCTTTGCGCCTTTCCTGGAACTCACTTGGTAGCCCAGGCTGGCCTCGAACTCACAGAGATCCGCCTGGCTCTGCCTCCCGAGTGCTGGGATTAAAGGCGTGCGCCACCACCGCCCGGCCAGAGATTGATTTTATTTAGAAAACTTTCACATTGTTGTATTTCAATCATCAGATAAAAGATTTGCCCATTGTTTTAATACTGTTGAGTTAGTCAGGATTTCAAGTGTTCTTCATTTTCTCTTTGAGAATTGGGCACTTGAAACTCAGAGTCAAGATTTGCAACTAGAAGTCAATAACTTGGTAAAGAAGTTCTAGGAGAGCATTTTTTATGGTTCTAGGGAATTAAGAAAGGAATAGGTAAAAATTAAGAGTTAACTCCAGTTGTTTTCTCTGTGTTGAACATTTCTGTATACTTACATCTTTCTTGCATAAGAATGTAATATAGCCGGGCGTTGGTGGCGCACGCCTTTAATCCCAGCACTTGGGAGGCAGAGGCAGGCGGATCTCTATGAGTTCGAGGCCAGCCTGGGCTACCAAGTGAGCTCCAGGAAAGGCGCAAAGCAAAAAAGAAAAACCCTGTCTAAAAAAACAAAAAAAAAAAAAAAAAAAAAAAGAATGTAATATAGCCAGGTGGTGGTGGCCCACATCTTTAATCCCAGCACTTAAGAGGCAGAGACAGAGGTAGGTGGATCTCTGCAAGTTTGAGACCAGCCTGATCTACAGTGCAAGCTCCAGGACAACCAGGGGTACACAGAGAAATCCTGTCTTGAAAAACCAAAAAATAAAAAAAATGTAATATAATTGTCTTAAATGTACTTAAAGATTAATAATTGTTGTAGGTTTTTTGTGTTTTTATTTATTTATTTATTTATTTATTTATTTATTTATTTATTTGAGACAAGAGTTTCTCTGTTTAGTCCTGGCTGTCCTGGAACTTGCCCTGTAGACCAGTCTGGCCTTGAACTCAGAGATCCGCCCTACTCTGCCTCCAGAGTGCTGGGATTAAAAGTGTGCACCACCACCACCACCACCACCACCACCACCACCACCACCACCACTCTGTTCTGGGTTTTTAATTGCATCTTGAGGAAAGTTTCATATTTTGCTTTATCTGTGCCATACCTTTCCTTGGGAATCTCAGATTCAGTAGAAACCATTCTTACTGAATTTGGTTTGTTGAATGTTTGAATGCCTTGAACTTTATAGAAGAAAATTTAGCTTAAAGAAGTTCCCAAAACTTTGGGTGTCGTGGTCCCATAAAAATTAATTTTTAGCCATAAGGTGGGTAGCTAAGCATGTAGTTTTCTGAGTAGCTCTAGTGACCTGGAACCATTAAAGGTGGATAAGAACTAACTCCCAATGGTTGTCCTTTGAACTCCACATGCTTGCCATGATATATATGTGCCTGCCTGCATATATACACACACCATAAATACATAATAATGATGATAAATAAATCAGTCCAGTTTGTTAAAAATGAACTTTAAGTAGGTTTAAAATAATTGATAATGAACTTCCTCCAAAGCATTGTTTTCTAAATCTTATCATAGAGGCTCCCCTGATTTTTTCCCCCAGTTTTAAACGTCAGTCATCCTTTCTGTGATTATATACTTAGTCATTTCAGGCAACCTGTTTTTCTTTGTTTTTTCATTAATGACTACATATTCCATTCTTTATCTCGTTTGCAATATCTCCTTCACTGTAAATTACCTTCTTAGTTATTGTTTTTATATCCAAAATGAATTAAGCCTTTTCCTCTGTTACCGAGTATTACTTTTTTTTAAATGTATATATTACTGTGTGTGTGTGTGTGTGTGTGTATGTGTGTGTGTGTGTGTGTGTATACCACTATGTGCCTGGTACCTCAGAGGTCTGAAGAGGGTGTCAGATCCCCTGGAACAGGAGTTACAGATGGTTGTGAGCTACCATGTGGGTACTGGGAATTGAAGTTAGGTCCTCTGCAAAAGTCCCAAGTGTTCTTAACCCCAAGCTAACTCTCCAGCCCTGTTATGAATAATACTTCTTAAGCATACATATATGCAGAGTTGAAAAACCTGCTAGTACTCAAATAACATCATCCTAGATTGTATCATCAGGTAAATGGATTAGAACTTGTTTTCAGTATTCTTTTCTTCTTTAAATAATGTCATAGAGTAGGGGTACTTTATGCCTTAGTTGATAATTACATTAGTAATACTTGTATTTTGTTTATAGAATGCATAGTGTTCTAAATGATCTTTATGATTTAGAAAGCAGAAAATATATTTACTAAAACTTTTAATTTCTTCTTTTTTAGTAGTGATGATGGTGCGTGGTGGCTGGCTTAGGCTGGAATAAGTGCACATTGCCCTGTTATGGAGGGGAGCCATAACCAGTGTAGTGGTAACAGACAGACTAACAATTGCTGCTAAGGAGTTGCAGGCTGTTGGAGCCTCAAGTAAAACTAGTTTTTCTAAGTCTATCAAAATCTGCCTTCAGTGGTGGATTTGAACCCAAAATGACAAAACGGGGGGTGCCATCAGTGTTGGTTGTCAGCTCGACTGCCAATAAAGAAAAGACTGTAAATGCTCATTGACAAATCATGTTCTTAAACCACCCAGACAATGGAGGATCTCTTTATACAGCAGCCAGAATTAGTAAAGCTTATGGACTTACTAGAAGGTCAAGCTAAAAAATGAAGTAAATGTATGATAAATTTTAAGTCCCTACTAGTCTATGTATGAGTGAGTACCAATTTTTGTAATAAAATGCCTTAGAGCTACAAAAAAAAAATAGGATAATAGTCATAGCAATAATGGTAATTTTTATATCAAGTTTCATTACAATCTTTTGAGTTATAGACTTAAGATTATCTTTACACATCAGAAACTACTGATCACAAAGAATGTGACTCTCACAAGTGATAAGAAAAAGAAGTTTCACAGGCAGTATAGAGTCACTATAATTAACAATGAATGATACATGTTCCTAAATTCTGTAAGACTTAAGTTCCCTGAGGCCAGGAGCGTAATCTTATATTTCTGCATTGTTACTAATACCTAACACAGTGTCAGCCATATAGTACATGTTAATTGTGTGTATTTTATTTTGTTTTGTGATCAAAATTCTAAGTAGATTAGCCCTAGCTGTCTTTTGACACAAGAATTTTTTTTTGTATTTCAGCATGACTTTTTCCCACTTTGCTTTGGAATATTGATTTTTCTCTTATTTGGAAGGAAACCTGATAAATTTCTATTAGTCTTTTAAATTCCAAGATAATTGCATCTTTTTATAAAGCCCTTTATCTTTTGGATACAGGACTTGTCCGTCTCTTTTTCATCTCCCCCCACTTCTTTCTCTCTTCCTTTCATTATATAGCCTATTATGTCATATCAAAGTTACCTTCTTTTCCTAGCCTACGGATCCTTGAGAGAGCAGGAAAGGTGCAGTGACGACTTTGTTTCTCATCTTAATCAGCATCAAGGATAGTTTCTGGCACTTAGCAGCTGCTTAGTAAATATTTGAGGTGAATAATTCAGAAAGACCAGCTAAAAATAGATTTCAGTTGAATGGTGAAGCATTTGCTTAAATATTGTCTTTAAATTACTCTTGACTTGATTTTTGGTTTTATGCTATTCCTTCCTCTATGACAGTTAGTTCTCTGGGCCGCTGTTTTTCAGCTGTGTGAATATTTGAGAAGATACTGCAACATCCCAGCATTGCTATTAGCATTTCCTTTATTTTTGACAGTTTCTTTGTAGGCAGTGTATTGTGTTCATGTTCCCTTCTCCCATTACTTTTTCTTATTCCCATTCTCACACTTATTGACTCACCCCCCCACCCCCGTGTGTGTGTGTGTGTGTGTGTGTGTGTGTGTGTGTGTGTATGTGTGTGTATGTGTGTGTGTGTGTTTGCAATTTCTTTTTTTTTTTTTTGTTGGTTTTTCGAGACAGGGTTTCTCCGTGTAGCTTTGTGCCTTTCCTGGAACTCACTTTGGAGACCAGGCTGGCCTCGAACTCACAGAGATCCACCTGGCTCTGCCTCCCGAGTGCTGGGATTAAAGGCGTGCGCCACCACCGCCTGGCGTGTGTTTGCAATTTCTAAGAAATTTTCTCACATCTTTATTCTTTGGGAGGAAACTTGAAAAGAGAGGAGATCTAAATAATAAAAGAAATAGCCAGATGTTTGAGACTAAACAAATTTTTAAGAACTTCAGTATAAAAACATTGAATTAAACTATAAAATCCTTAAATAGAGGGTATAAGTTAAATAATATCTGCTTTTACACAGACCATGTACAATTGTTCATAAGATTCAATTGAAATAATGTAAATAGAAGTGTTCCTAAGTAGAATAATTCTAATGTAAGGATATGGATAATGTAAGGATCGGTTATTTTTCCATTGCTCTGATAAAACAGCATGAGCACAACAACTTAGAAGAAAGAGTTTGTTTGGGCTTATGGTTCCAGAGGGCTAAGAGACCATTACTGTTGGGAGGTATGGCAGCAAACAACAAAAGCTCTGTTTGAACCATAAGCAGAGAGAACAAACTAAAAATGGTTCAGTTCTTTAAACTCTCAAACTCTAACCCCAGTGACATACTTCTTTCAGTAAGACCACACCTTCCAAGCCACACAGCACTACCAACTGGGGACCAAATATTCAGATGCCCAAGACTATGGGGAACATTTATTATTTAAACCACTACAGATTCCACAGATAGAGTGGTTTTGTTTGGTTGATTAAGATTTTTGAAATTCCTAGTACTGCCAAACAAAAAGAACATCTGTATAACATATAACAATAGTATGAGATGCATGTGCTCTTGAATGATCATCTTTAGTATACATAGTGGAATTCTCCAGCAATCTCAGCACTCAGGATGCTGAGGCTGAAGGAGGGGAAATTCCAGGCACAGTGAGTTCAGAGGGAACCCAAGCTACTTGTTGAGAACCTATCACTAAAACAAACAAAACATCTAAAAACTTGTGTTGGTTATCAATTGTTGTGTAACAAGTTACTTCAATATTAAATAGCTTAAAACAGGATTTGTTATCTCACAGTTCATGTAGACCAGGAAAGCTGAGCTTGGTGTGTTCTTACTTGGGGTGTCTTAAAAAGCTGCAGTTTTCATACTGTCTGATATGGCTGTGGTGGTGGTTATAGCCAGAACAGGATTGACTGACAGAAAAATCAGCTTCCAAACTGATTACTTTTGGCTTTTGGTGGGCCTCGGGTTGTTTCTGTTGGCTAGATACTTGAGTTCCTTGCCAAATGCGCCTCACCTTAAGAGTGACAGGCTTATCAAATGCTAAGTGATTTCCAATGGAATCAGAGAGGAAAGCATGGCAGAAGCCTTTCTCTTGGTAATCGTGTAACCTGCCATCACTTTGCTGTTTTCTGTTTTTTAGAAGCAAACACTTAAGTCTTTCGTACAAAGTAAAGATGTTACATAAGGGCACAAGTAGCAGGAAGGTGGTGTCATAACGGACTGTTGTAGAGGACACCCACCACAGATGCCCAATGGCATTGATGTATTGCAAAAGTCAAAAAAAAAAAAAGAAAAGAAAAGAAAAAACGACACTCGGGAGGCAGAGCCAGGCGGATCTCCATGAGTTCAGAGAGTTCGAGGCCAGCCTGGGCTACCAAGTGAATCCCAGGAAAGGCGCAAAAACCAAAAAAAAAAAAAAAAAAAAAAAGAAAGAAAAAAACGAGTAAGCTGGCCACATATCAGGTACAGGAATGTATTGTTCACCAGGAATTAATAGAGGAAAGGTAACAGGGAATAACTTTGAATAAAGTAACTATTGAGACAACATTATTACTATCCCCTTGTGCTACCTATCCCTTTCTCATGTGTGTGTTCTGATGCAGAGAAATACTTTCCTGCTTTCCTGGTTGATAGACACCCGCTAATGGAGAATCTTACTTGAAAGTATAGGATTCAGTAGGAGGTAGCTCAGCATGAAAGCCTACCAATTGCTTTTCAGGTCAGAATTAGACTTGAATGTGGACTATTTATCTAGTATATGTTAATATATATTACTATGTGATTTTTTATAGAGTGTGTAGTAAACATACATAAAATATACCACAAAACAATTTCAGATAGTGATAATGTTACTGGAAATGTTATAATTAGTTTGCAGTTTTAAGATTAATTTTAATAAAGACGGGTTTGTTGTGGTTTTTCTTTGTTTGTTTTGGGGTTTGTTTGTTTTGTTTATTTGGTTGGCTTGTTTTTAAGGCAGTAGTATACTATATAGCCCTAGCTGCCTGGAACTTGCTGTGTAGACCAGGCTGACTTTGAGGTCACAAAAATCCATTTGCCTCTGCAAATGCTGAGATTAAAGGCATGTGGCACAACACTCAAAAACAAGAATGTTTTTATATTAACTATGGTCTTGGTTGCTGATTATATAATTTTCCGTCTTGTTAAAAAACATTATATTGGTCTAGGGGAGTAAATTATTGGTAGACTATAAACCGGAGTTCCACCTCCAGCACCACAAAAATCAATCATTGTGTTGCCTTTTAGACTCTTTATAATGTGTGTGTGTGTGTGTGTGTGTGTGTGTGTGTGTGTGTGTGTGTGT
>CABHPR010091382.1:0-12289 GCA_902168415.1 Peromyscus melanophrys
GTATAATGCCAAAGTTCAGGGTTTATCTCAAATCCTTATTCAAGTAGTCTTTGAGACTGGATCATCTCAGCTAGCCCTCTCAAAATTGCTCTGAGCACTTTGTAGTCTAAAGCTGACCTGTAGATGATGTTTGTCAGCTTAGTGAAGTCATTATTGTCCATGTGGAATTGTTGTTGTTGTGGGGCCCCATCTTCTTCCTGGAGACTTCAGTTGATGTTAGGCCTGGCTGTGATTTCCTGCAGAAAACTGATAAGAGACTCGAACACAAAGACATATATATGCAGTTAATTGAAGCCTTTTTTCTTTCTAGAATTAGTTAGTACTCTATATGACCATTCATATCTTAACAAAGTTGAAAATGTATATATATATATATATTAATCTTATAAATTTTGATATAAAGTTCTTACTTTAAGAAAAGTTTAAAGAATCAGAATAGAATCAAAGAGTTGAAATTAGTAATAGAATAGTCCCTTAATTAATTTGGCTTTTCTCCTGTCCCATAGTAGAAGATGTTCTTTTCTTCTGGCATGATACAGGGAGTTTGCATTTTCCTTTTTACAACATGCTTGAGTTTAAAGAAGGAGAGAGCCATTCTCCAACTGCAAAGTCAGCTTTAAATTTAATTGAACTGGGACTATTAGAAGACCAATAGTGTTCTTTAGAGAAAATCTTTAGAGAAAAGCAGAAACAAACATTTAGGAAGTCATAAAATTTTTTAGATGATATACCCATAGGCCATTTCACTGTTTCCTGGGATAGATGATTTGTCCCTTTTCTTCAGGTGTCCCATTTGTCCAGTGTTCTTCAGATTCCTTAACCTTCATTCTCCTAAAAGACAAAAACAAAAACCTTTCCCCCAGGTTTTTTGGGGATGTTCCTTTTTGGCAAGTTATTATCTGATTAAATGAAAAGGCATGTGTTACTGGTATAAGTTAGTTTAAATTGGATGTTCATGCTGGTTGATGAACTATCATCTCCTCTAATTAAGAGGTCTCTCTTGTTCAAATCGAACCTTTATCAATTTTGATGGTACCCACAGCTTATCTTCTCCTGTAGAAATAAAAGCAAAACCTCGTCCCCAATGTAACACATATCCTGGTTTCCATTCTGAGGTCAGCACATCCTTAAAGTATATAGGCTGATTTAATTCTGTAGTGTTTTTTCTATTATCCAATGTCTCTCCGCAGCTGTTGTTCCTTTCTCATTGGCATTGAGAAAATTCAAAGTTAATAGAGCATTATGTAGTCTATTTCTGGGGGTTTTTGTTACCCCTTTCTGTTTATTTAGCATATCCTTTAGAGTTCTGTTTGATCTTTCTATAACTGCTTGACCTGTAGGATTATGTGGTATACCTGTAATATGCTTTATATTGTAATAAGCGAAAAACTGTTTCATTTTAACAGAGACATATGATGGAGCATTGTCAGTTTTGGTTTGTGCAGGTATACCCATGATGGCCATAACTTCTAACAAATGAGTGATTACAGAATCAGCTTTTTCTGAACTCAAAGCAGTTGCCCATTGAAATCCTAAATAAGTATCGATGGTGTGGTGTACATATTTCAATTTATTGAAAAAATAAGAAAATGTTAAAATAATAATAATAATAATTATTTCATTAGACATAAATTTTCTGCTTGAACAGTCTGTGCCTTTTCCTGCTTGTTGAAGAGAAATAAGCTATTATTTGTTGTATTTGTCACTTTTTTCACTATGACAAAGTATTTAGGAAAATAACTTACTAGAGAAAGGATTTAGGTTTCAGTCCATGGTCACTTGGTTCTGCTGTTTCTGGCCTGTGGTTAGTAAGGCTTCCAGTTTTGTGGTTTTACAGGATTTCTGTTAGTGCCAATATGTGTGTCTCTGCATCTATATGTGTTTCTTGTGCTTTTGGGTGGGTGTTCTATGGTTCTCTGTTCATTTGTTTGTTTTGTTCTATTAAAGTTTGTTTGTTTTTACCATTTTTAAGAAGCCAGCTTGTTTTCTAATGAGATAAAGCATGAAAAGATGTTGATTTGGGGAGGTGGGAAGGATCTGGAAGGAGTTGAAGGGGAACCATAACCAGAATATATTGCATTTAAAAATCTATTTTCAACAAAAGATAATTTAACAAAAAAGAAGAGGAAGAGAAAGGCAATGAGGAGGGGGAACAGGAGGACAAGGAAGAAGGAGGAAGAGGAGGAGGAGGAGGAGGAGGAGGAGGAGGAGGAGGAGGAGGAGGAGGAGAAGGAGAAGGAGAAAAGGAGAAGGAGAAGGAGAAGGAGAAGGAGAAGGAGAAGGAGAAGGAGAAGGAGAAGGAGAAGAAGAAGAAGAAGAAGAAGAAGAAGAAGAAGAAGAAGAAGAAGAAGAAGAAGAAGAAGAAGAAGAAGAAGAAGAAGAAGAAGAAAAGAAGAAGAAGTGGTAGTAGTAGGGATTCGGCCAAAATTGTACCTCCTTGGGAATAAAATAATGGCCCTCATTTTTAAAATATCCATTTTCTTGTCATTTGGTCTTTTGTCTTTGTACCTCCTACAGTGTTAAACCAGTGCTATTGAAAGATGCAAGAGTCCACAGCACTCAGGAAGCAGAGATAGAGGAGTGCTGTTGCTCAGCTTGCTTGCTTCTTTTTGTTCATTCTAAGGCCATGCTCTTTGGGATGAGATGACCTTATTTAAGGTGGATCTTCCCACCTCAGGTTAACATACTCTAAATGATCACTCCCAGGCAGGCTTGCCCATAGACTAACCTAAATCTGGATAAGCTTTTCTCCTAGATGATTCTAGGTCATCTCAACTAGATAAACAAAATTAACCATAGCATCCACTAAGCCTAGTAGAATCCTTCACTTTTTAGACATTTAAAGGCTTTGACAAGTCCCTTATCTGTTCTTCCTCAGAAACGTTCTGTTGACTACACTTATTGTTTTGATTGATTTTCTTACTTTCCTATTTTCCATGAGACTTGTTTGTACTTTATCATTTATTCTTTTTTTTCTGCCCACTTTAGGCTTATGAAACTTACTCATCTTCAATTTTATCTCCTAATAGACTTATCCAATGCTGAAGTTTTTTGGTTTTTGTTTGTTTGCTTTTCATTAATTTTTAAAATTTATTTCACATATCAACCACAGTTTCCCCTCCCTCCTCTCCTCTCATTTCCTCTCCCCACCTCCTTTCTACCAACCCCATCCACTCCTCAGAAAGGCCTCTCTCCCATGGGAGTCAACAAAGCATGGCATACCAAGTTGAGGTAGGACCAAGCTCCTCCCCCCTGCACTAAGGCTGAGCAAAGCATCCCACCATAGGGAGTAGGTTCCAAAAAGCCAACTCATGTACCAGGGACAGATCCTGGTCCCATTGTTAAGGGTCCCACGAACAGACCAAGCTACTCAACTGTCACCCACATGCAGAGGGCCTAGGTGGGTCCCATGCAAGCTCCTTAGCTGTTGGTCTAGAGTCTGTGAGCTCCCAGAAGCTTTGATCAGCTGTCTCTGTTGGTTTCTCCATCATGATCTTGACCCCCCCCTTGCTTATATAATCCCTCCTCCCTCTCTTAAACTGGACTCCATGAGCTTGGCCCAGTGCTTGGCTGTGGATCTCTGCATCTGCTTCTATAAGTTACTGGATGAAGGTTCTATGTTGATAATTAGGGTACTCATCAATCTGATTACAGGAGAAGACCAGTTCAGGGACCCTCTCCATTATTACTAGAAGTCTTAGCTGGGGTCATCCTTATAGATTCCTGGGATTTTCCCTGGCACCATAATGGCCCCACTATCAAGCTACTTCTTTCCTTGCTCTCCCTTTCTGTCCCTCCCCCAACTCAAACATCCCCTTCCCTCATGATCCCATCCCCTATCCCCTCCCCTCTACCTTCCATGCTCCCAATTTACCCAGGATATCTCATCTATTTTCCCTTCCCAGGGCAATCCATACATCCCTCTTAGGGTCCTCCTTGCTGCCTAGTTTCCCTAGGGCTGCAGATTGAAGCCTGGTTATCCTTTGCTTTACATCCAATATCCACTTATGAGTGAGTATATACCATGTTTGTCTTTCTGAGTCTGAGTTACCTCAATCAGGATGATTTTTTTCTAGTTCCATCCATTTGCCTGCAAATTTCATGATGTCATTGTATTTTACCACTGAGTAATGCTCCATTGTGTAAATGTACCATGTTTTCTTTATCCATTCTTCAGTTGAGGAGCATCTAGGTTGTTTCCAGGTTCTGGCTATTATGAATAATGCTGCTATGAAAATAGTTGAACAAGTGTCCTTGTAGTATTATTGAGCATCCTTTGGGTATATGTCCAAGAGTGGAACCGCTGGGTCTTGAGGTAGATTGACTCCCAATTTTCTGAGAAACCACCATACTGATTTCCAAAGTGGCTGTACAAATTTGCACTCCCACCAGTAGTGGAGGAGTGTTCCCCTTACTCCACATCCTCTCCAACATAAGCTATCATCAGTGTTTTTGATCTTAGCCATTCTGACAACTGTAAGATGGTATCGTAGAGTCATTTTGATTTGCATTTCCCTGATGACTAAGGATATTGAGCAATCTTTTAGCCATTTGAGATTCTTCTGTTGAGAATTCTCTGTTTAGATGTCTAGCCTGTTTTGTGATTGGATTGTTTGATATTTTGATGTCTAGCTTCTTGAGTTCTTTATATGTTCTAGATATCAGCCCTCTGTCAGCTGTGGGGTTGGTGAAGATCTTTTCCCATTATGTAGGCTGCCATTTTGTCTTATTGACAATGTCCTTTGCCTTACAAAAGCCTTTCAGTTTCAGAAGGTCCTATTTATTGTCCATCCTATTGTCTGTGCTACTGATGTTACATTTAGGAAGTGGTCTCCTGCAGTGTTTTACATTGTAGCTTAGGCTGCCTTGGAACTTACAGGCCATTCTAGCCTTCAATTTGCAGCAATTCTACTGCCTCAGTCTCCTGAGTACTGTGCTACTGGTGCATACTACCACACCCAGCAAGTCTTTGGCATTTTACTTCCATCAACATAGCCATATTAATAAGTATATTATATTTGCTATGGTGCTCTTTTTTTTTGCTTTGATTCTCTCATTCTTGTTCTGCCTTCCTCAGGTTGAACTGAGCATTTCATAATTGTGTTTTCTTACCCCTTTACATATCAATCATACATCTTTCATTAAGTTTTGTCCTGGTTTCCCAGGAGCTTGCAATATACATTTAGTGCTAATCTAAACCCACATTTGAATAACACCACACCATTTTCTGTGTAGTTTATAAGCCCCATAGCAGAGCAGCCCCAGTTCTTCCTTAATAACATTGTTGTTCATTCATTTAGCGAATAATGCAGTATCAATATTATTATTTCCACAAATTTTCTATTAGTTTAAGTAAGAAGGTGGAAACTAAGAAACTTTGTTTTCTTCCACAGCCCTTGTCTTATCCATCACAATGATCTTAAATTCCTGTTCTGATCATTATAACATCTCTACCATATGCTAAATGTGATTCTGGTGTTTATCTTGTCTCATTGGATAGTGGGGTTTTTGTGCATCTTAATATAGCTCTTAAAATTTGATGATGTAGGAGTATAGTGTAAGAGAAAGGTAAACATGTTTTTCATGTGAAATTTTAGATGCATCTAATTGGAAAAGGCTATGTTCAGAGTTTTCTGTAGGTGGACCAGAGGCTAACATTTCCTCTGTTTTCAATGTTGTGGTAAGTTTTGAAGAAAGGCGAAGCCTTGTACACTGTTGTCATTCTGAGTCCTGTAGTGAGCCTGTATCCCTAAGCTGTGACTCTGACAAATACTTTTCCACTTCTTGTCCCTTGAGATGCAAAGGCTTAAAGGAACTGTAGTGTGATATTTCCCTTCTCTCAAGTTCCTTAAGTTCTGTTAAAACTCTAGTTAAATAGGCACTGTTAATCCTTGGATCATGTTTTGTTAAAAGAACAGACAGCACTGATTGAGTATATGTCAAAGCCCCTGCTGGAACAAGTCATGAAAGTGGGATCCACTCAATGTTGCGACCTCAAAGATGGACATGGAGAATCACTTAACCTCTTTTTTTCTGCTTTTGACTGGGAGTTTGTTTCTTTGATTGTGTTGTTGAAGGCAGGTAGCAAATCCTGGGTTTTTAGGGCTGCCAGGGACCAGACTCTCACCCCAACTCCAGTAACAAAATCACACTGAGATTCCATATCATACCTGCTACAATTTTTAGTGTTGGTGTAGATGTAGAGAAAGAGGAATGCTAGTGCATCTCAGGTAGGTAGCAAAATGAAGCAATTGCTGTGAAAAACAGTATTTACATGAAATTATTATGTGATCAAGTAATTGTCCTACATATATGTCCAAGAGAACTAAAAGTAGGGACTCAAACAGATATCAACACAATAGTGTTTATAGCAGAATTATTTACAATCAAATGTTCTTTGGCAGATAAGTACATGAATGAAATGTACCTAAAATGAAATATTATTCAGTCTTAAAATGAATAACCTCTTGCTACATGCTATCAACACAGATATATTTGAAAATCGTTATGATTAGGAAAAGAAACTAGACACAAGGATATATATTGCATGATTCCCTTCATATGGTAGATCCAGAATGTGTAAATTCAGCCACAGAAAAAGTAGCAGTCTCCATATGGAAAGAGGGAAATGGAAACGACTCCCAGTGAAAATATTTAAAAATTGGATAATGGTAGAGTATCTGGTCGCACAACTTTGTGGATATACAAAACCCATGGAATTCAGTAAGATGATGTAATTTGTCATATGTGAATCATGTCCCAATAAAAAATACAATACAATAATGGGTAAATGGACAGAGATAGACATATTTACTATAGACAGTGTTAAAACATTGATTTTGTTAATAAAATTACAGGTTGCTTTATTATGTGCCTGTTCAACTTAATAGAGATTGAAAATACTCCAAATCTTTAAATATTCCTCTGAAGCTTTAAAAATGGTTTATTTATACACAGAGAAACCCTGTCTCAAAAAAACAAAAAAAAATGGTTTATTTATTATTATTGTATATGGGGGTGGTCAGGGAACATCTTTCTGGAGTTGGTTATCTCCTTCCACTGTGGGATCTGGGGATTGAGCTCAGATCATCAGGCTTTCATGAAGTTTTCCTGATGAGCCCTTTTGTCAGCCCTCTCTGAAACTTTTTAAAAATAATTTCAAAAGATTTTATTTATTTTTTATTTTATGTGTACGAGTGTTTAGCCTGCATGTTAAGTGCATAATTTACATACAGCATGTATGGAGGCCTGAAGAGGGCGTCTAATCCCCTGGAGCTGGAGTTACTGGTGGGTTTAAGAGACTGGATATGGGGGCTAGGAATTAAACCTACTTCACCTGCAAGTGCTTTTAAACGCTTAGCCATCTGTCTAACCCCTCTCTCTGAAAACCTTGAAAAATAACTTCTGATACATCAAACAATGTGGACACATCTCCAAAGCATGTTCAATGAAAGAAAGTGAGGCTCAGAAGCCTGTGTGTTGAGTTACTTTATGTGAAGTCTAAGCCCAACTAATGGCTGGCTAACTGTGATATCCTGAGCTGGGCCATGGATTCAGAGTTGCAGTTTGGGAAGATGAAGAGCTTAAGTAAATTAACAGTTGTGGTCATTGAACAACACTCAGAATACAGTTAAAGTCACTGACCTATACACTGAAAGTGGTTAAAATTCTGCTCTGTATAGGTTATCAAAATTTATCACTAAAAGCTGGACACAAATACAATGTTTGTTTCCATTTTAACAAAATTCTACAATAGACAGCATGAATGTAAATTGGTCAGAAGTGGGCAAAGGGAGCCTATAGGAAGGCCAGGGTGGCTATTACACTTGTGCACATAAAGAAAAAAATTGCCAAGATGTCACTTTACAGTATATAATATATTTCAGTTACAAGCAGAAAGATTAGCATCCAAGGAAATCTGGTATGGACAAATTGCTTGCTCACTGCTAAGTGTAATGTGTATCTAAAATCCTAGCATTTGACACTCAGGGAGACTCAGGTGAGGTAATTCAAGGCCAGCCTGGCTGCATAGTGAGACTGTCTCAAACAAAATTAAAATAAGTAAATAAATAAATAAATAAATAAATAAATAAATAAATAAAACCGTCTGCTTGCAAGAATTCCTTGATTGTGAAGCACGTTTTGCTTAGAGTAAACCAGAGAACAGGTCCTTTGGTTGGGGGTGGGGAGGTTAGGGAATCACAAGGCATACCTATGCAGGGTCTCAGTAAAACGAGGAAACTCTGCATTTGAAATAGAAACAGCTTTGTACCTAGCGCCAGCCAGGTGGGTGTGGTAAGCCAGACCTGTGAGTTCTGGGACTCTGGAGGAAACAAGATAGGGAGAAAGAGCACTTCTGGGATTCCAGCAGGCTGTGAACTAATTATGCAAAGGTGAGGGGCCAGGCAGCTGAGCAGGGACTGCAGCTTCCTCCACTCACCAATGGAGTTGAAGCTGAGGCTGGACACTTGAGGGAGAACTTTGGAGCTTTGTTGTAATAATAAAGGCTTCACCCCTTCCATTTCCTCTTGGAAATGGCACCGTTAAGGGCCTGGAGAACAGCAGCTTGGAGCATCAGGCCACAGTACCTTTATTTTGAACACTTCGAAGTGTCTCCCAGAGCAATTCTTTGGCAAAATGAGGGTGAGATATAGGTAAGAGGGCTGGGGGCTGACTCTTAGCCAATCCGTAAGTACATATGTAAGCATCCATTTCAGACAACCAGGAACACTTCGCAGGAATTTTGCACTCAGGGTGCAGAGTATGGGGCCTGAAGAACAGCAGACCTGCTAGGGTAATAATGGGGAGCTAGGTTCACTATAACTTGTGAATTGATGGCTAGCTAAGATGAGCTCAGTCTGCCAAAGCCTGGATAGACCAAATGAATGTGCACTACTGTCTGTGTCCATTATATGAGCATGTATTAAATGTGCATATCTTTAAAAAACAAACAAACAAAACTGGTCTGGTAAGATGGCTCAGAGTAAATGTACCTGATGCTAAGCTTGTTGACCTCAGTTTCATCCCTAGAACTCACATTTTAGAAGTTGTCCTCTGACATCCACATGCACACAGTGACACACACGTAGCCCCCCTGTAGATGTAACCAACTGCCTTATTAAATAAGAGACACAGAGCCAATGTAAAGATGAAAGCCAAAGAGGTCAGAGTTAAGAGTCTTACCCGCTTTTCCACCAGCTAGCCTCTCCCGCCAAGAGACCTCTCCGAAAAGGAACTACTTCCTGTGCGTTTGACTTTAAATAAGAGTTCTGTTCTGCCTTTTCATTGGTTGTAAACCCAACTACGTGACTGCCTCGTCACTGCCTCTCTGTACAGACCTCCAAGTCTTCTACGGTTGGTATTGAGATTAAGGGCGTGTGTCTCCAATGCTGGCTGTATCCTTGAACACACAGAGATCTACCTAGTTCTGCTTACCAAGTGCTGGGATTAAAGGCGTGCACCACCACCGCCCTGGCTTTCGCTATGACTTCCTAATAGCTCTGACCCCCAGGCAACTTTATTTATTAACATACAAATAAAATCACATTTCAGTACAAATAGAATACCACTATATTTCCCCCTTTCTAATTTAATAAAAAGAGAAAAAAAAAGAAAGTTGTACCTAATATAAGAAAAACTATATACAAAAGTACAATAACTATATACAATATATACAAGTGATGAATACCTAAACAATGTCTAGTCCATTTGTATTTGACAAATTCAGAGAATATAATTCCATTACTTATCCTATTTTGATAAGTCCAAAATGTACCTAATTCCTTTCTATCCTAACTATTCTTCAACTATAATTAATTAATCTTTAAATATAACTAACTAATCTTCAACTCCCTCAGAGACCCAAGAAGGAAATAATATTACCTAAAAAAAATAAAAACAGGAAGTGCATGCAAGCAGCTTCCAAAAAATTGTGAGTTGACAGAAACAGCCAGCCGCCTGGACAGTCACCTGAGGTTTCTCAGCAGTGTTGGGGCATCATCTTCAGCCTATAGGCTTAGCGTATCTGACAGACTCATTTGTGAAGTAGGACGTACACAAAGTCAACAGTTCAACCTCACCTTGGGTGAGAGCAGTCCATGTACCAGAAATACCTGAATTCCACTAGTGTCATGTCCTGATTCAGGATTTTAAATTCTGGAAATTGTTGATGGTTTTTGAATTCAGCTGTCCATTCTTCTTGACCGTGTATGTGTGGCTTCATCTCAGCATCCCGTTCTTCTCCACATCCCTCTATTAAATGCCAGTCTGCTTTTCCAGATTGCAAAGGCCACTTCAGGGATGGTGCCATATTGTCCTGGCCTCGGAAGATGCCTTTTGATAAAGCCATAACCACATTTGTTTTGGCAAGAATCAGTAGTCCTTTGTTTCATGTTCTATCTGTCCATTTTGTCCTGTTGTCAGCAGTAGATTCGAGGATACTTTGTTGTCCAGTGGCTAACATTTGCCACAATGAAAGTTAACTCCATATGTAGTTTCTTCAATGCCCATATTCTCTCTGAAGTAGATTGGTACTGCCAGGAGCCGACATATCTCATAGTCATAACAAAAAAGAAAAATTTTCTAAGTTATTAAAACATTTTAAATGCCATATTCTGTAGATCTCTGAAGGGTTTGAAGATGACCTGTCTATCTAAAACATATCTGCTCAATCTAGAAAACATACCTAATACGATTACAAGTTCTATTGTAATGTCTAACTACTAACTTTCATTTCTTTATATCCTAATAGTTGGTAATAATAACATTCAAGAATCAGCAATTTGCATTATTTTGTTAAATGAACGGTATAAGTACAATTAGAAATATACATATAGCATTTCCTAACAATATCAATTTCAATATATGTAATTTGTATATAATATAAAACAATCCAATCCAATGTAAAGTATTTAAAACTAGTAATTGTCTTTTTCTTTTCTTTCTTTCTCTCTTTTTTTTTTAAACAAAAACCTTAAATCTAACCTCCTTTGCTTAGACCTTTTCCTAACCCTTGATAACCAGTTGTAACCAACCCCTCTAAACAATGAAAATTATCCCAGACCCAAAACCCATTAAAAGACCAAAAAACCACCCGTCCCACACCACCTCTTTGGGAATGTGGGCGTCATATTCTTAAAATTGCTTCCTGCTGGGTATGGGCGAAGGTATCTTTATTCTGAAAAGAAAAATTTTAGGTTAATTGTCAAATTCTAGGAAAGGTAACTATATCCTTCATTATCCAGTCTGTGTATAATACCAAAGTTCAGGATTTATGTCAAGTCCTTATTCAAGTAGTCTTTGAGACTGGATCATCTCAGTCAGCCCTCTCAAAATTGTTCTGAGCACTTTGTAGTTCCAAACTGATCTGTAGATGATGTTTGTCAGCTTAGTGATGTTACTATTGTCCACGTGGAATTGTTGTTGTTGTGGGGCCCCATCTTCTTCCTGGAGAATTCAGTTGATGTTAGGCCTGGCCGTTATTTCCTGCAGAAAACTAATAAGAGACTCGAACACAAAGACATATATGCAGCTAATTGAAACCTTTTTTCTAGAATTAGTTAGTACTCTATATGACCATTCATATCTTAACAAAGTTTAAAATGTATATATATATATATATATTAATCTTGTAAATTTTGATATAAAATTCATACTTTAAGAACAGTTTAAAGAATCAGAATAAAATCAAAGAGTTGAGATTAGTAATAGAATAGTCCCTTAATTAATTTGTTTTTTTTTTATTTTTTCTGTCCCATAGCAGAAGATGGCTCTTCTTCTAGCATGATACAGGGAGTCTGCATTTTCCTTTTAACAACATGCTTGAGTTTAAAGAAGGAGAGAGCCATTCTCCAACTCTAAAGTCAGCTACAAATTTTAATTGAACTGGGACTATTAGAAGATCAATAGTGTTAAATTTCTTTAGAGAAGAGTAGAAACAAACAATTAGGAAGATATAAAATTTTTTAGATGATATACCAATAGGCCATTTTACTCTGTTTCCTGGGATAGATGGTTTGTCCCTTTTCTTCAGGTGTCTAATTTGTCCAGTGTTCTTCAGATTCCTTAACCTTCATTCTCCTAAAAGACAAAAACAAAAACCTTTCCCCAAGACTAATTTTGGGGATGTTCCTTTTGGCAAGTTATTATCTGATTAAATGAAAAAGCATGTGTTAATGGTATAAGTTAGTTTAAATTGGATGTTCATGCTGGTTGATGAACTATCACCTCCTCTAATTAAGAGATCTCTCTTGTTCAAATCGAACCTTTATCAATTTTGATGGTACCCACA
>CABHPR010091383.1:0-11082 GCA_902168415.1 Peromyscus melanophrys
AAAAAAAAAAAATGCACATCCTTACATCATTAAACAAATGCAGCATAAACAAAAGTAACATACTTTTACATATATCACATTTTAGTGTATGTGTGTTTGCCCTTGCATGCAATGGTGTTCATGTGGAGCTCAGCAGATAAATTTCAGGAGTCCTTTCTCTTTATATCATGCAGGTCCTGAGACTCATGTTCAGGTCATAAGGCTTGGCAGCAAGTGCCTTTACCCACTAAGTCATCTTGCTATCCCAGATTCTGCATTTTAAACTACATCGGATCCTAAGAGTTCTGGTGCCAAATGAGGCCCTCAAGGACCTCAGCTGGGTTTCCCAGCCTCGAAGAAATGGCAGCTTATACTAGGTAATTAAATGGATGTTAAGGGCTTAGGGGTGAGTAGCCCGTGAATTCCTAGATATTTAGCAGCACCCCTGACTCTACCCATCAGATGCCATCAGACTACTTTTCCCTGCTTCCAATTAGGACAGCCATAAATGTCTCTAGTCATTCTGAAATATTCCTGAGGAAGTCTTCTCCTGTCCACCTCTGCTTCTCACACACACAGTGGGAAGCAAAACTCTAGAATGTTGGTTCATCAGCAGTCTCTAAATTGGGCCATTTCTCTAGAGCTCTGTGAAAGGAGGCTGTGAAACCTGAGGGAAGCAGACACCCTGGGGTGCCCATCACCCTTCATCTGGCCATTCTGAGGGAAAGGAAACAACCAAGCTTTGGGGGACTAAAGGCCAGTGGGCCCCAATGCCAGCACAAAGTACCTCCACATTGACCCCTAAATTCAAAATAAAAGGCCACAGCAGCAGCACTGGTCTTCTTATCTGGAAAGTGCTGTGGGATAATGCTCTTGTACACTGGTTTAATAAAACTCTGGTTGGCCAGTAGCCAGGCAGGAAGTATAGGCAGGGTGAGCAGACTAAAAGAATTCTGGGAAGAGGAAGGACAGAGTCAGGGGTCGCCAGCCACACACAGAGGAAGCAAGATGACAAGGCAGAACTGAGAAAAGGTACCAAGTCACATGGCTAAATATAGATAAGAATTATGGGTTAATTTAAGTGTAAGAGCTAGTCAGTAATAATCTTGAGCTAACGGCCCAGCAGTTATAAATAATATTAAGCCTCTGAGTGATTATTTTATAAGTGGCTGTGGGTTTGAGGCACAGTGAGGTGGGGTGGGGTGGGTGGGAAGGTGAGACCCGAGAAAACTTTATCTACAGGAAAGCTCAGCATTCTGCTCCCAACAAAGGTGTGGTACATTTTGGGATGCAAACTCTTCACTTCCCCATAAGTGTCTCCTCAACCAGGAACTCCAGGTCACTGTGCATTCTCAGATGTAGCTCCACCCAATCCACTCAGAACCCCAAGGGAACACTGGGGGCACCAGCTCCAGCTCTGGGACTCTTTCTGCCCTCAAGTCTCAATGATGAATCAATATAGTAACAGTAGCTCATGCTTCACAAAAGTGTGACCAGGAACTGGGGAAGTGGATCCAAGTGCCTGGCCAGTCAAACACTGGCAGCTACCCATCACATTATTTTAGCATTTCAGTTCTTTAAATTCTGTGCTCAGCACAGAATCTCAGCAGCTGCTCCCAAAAAACCACAAAGAGGCTTAATATTAATTATAAATGCTCGGCCAATAGCTCAGGCTTGTTACTAGCTAACTCTTATGTTTTAAATTAACCTATTTTTCTTATCTACGTTCTGTCACATGGCTTGACACCTTTTCTGAGTATGACAAGTTCATCTCCTCCTTTGTCTCTTCCCAATTCTGCAAGACTCCTCTTCCTCTTTGCACTCTCTTTTTTTCTGCAAGTCCCGCCTAACCTCTACCTGTTCAGCTATTGGAGAGTCAGTTTCTTCATTGACCCAATCACAGTGACATATATTCACACAGTGTAAAGGAATATTCCACATTTCCCCCTTTTTGTCTATGGTGTCAAAAGTGGGATTATTTCAGTCCTGGAAAAAAAAAACTCTGCCTACATATGGATCAGGTTTGATCAGGGAAGACCCCCTGAAATCCTGGCTACAGACATAAAGAAATAAACCTATAAAAACTACAAAACACATAACATATATTTTACCTGCTCAAAAATAAAACAAAAATCATCTTTAACTGACTTGTACACACCACATATTCCATAATTGTAATGTATGTTACCTTTAAAAGTTTATGTATTTTCAGAACAAGGGGACCAGACACCAATGAAAATGGATGGCTCAGATGATCCAGCCTTTCAAAATGCCTCTGTTACAGTCTCCTCAGAATTCTGCATCCAGAACAGCTTCAAGGCTGCTGGCTAAGATGATCCAGCCTCACAGAACACTCCAGCCAGACTTAAAAATTATCCTGATTTTCTCAAAGTTCCCTCAAAGACGCCAGTGCCCCCAGACAACAGGAAGCAGTCTAGAAAAAACAGTGCCCACATTCCCAAAGGATGGGTTATGGATGTTATAAACATATAAGGGGGGTTAGTTACAAGTTGTTATTGGTCATAGTCAGAAAAAAAAGCTGGACAAAAGAGTTAAATTCAAAGATCTCTTTCTAAAGGAAAAAAGGGGATGTGATATAGAAATGATGAGATAAAGGGGTAGATTATTTAATCTACTTTAATCCAAAAAATAACTATTAATCTCAAAATATTTTACATTGGTATGAATTTTGGTTTGTTGATACAAATTTAAAGTTAATTTTGTTATACTGTATGTATGTTTCTACTCTTGTTTGGGGTATTGTATTTATGCAGCTCATTTAAAAATATAATGTATAATTAAGAAATACAGATTAATAGTCATCTATAATAGTCAAACTTACGGTCATGTTAGGTATGTTTTCAAGGTCATATACAGATATATTTAGATAGATAGATGGTCTTCAAACACTTCAAAGATCTACAGAATATGGTATTTAATATGTTTAATAATCTAAGGCTTTTCATGACAGTGAGACATGTCTTCTCCTAGCAGCACCAATCTACTTCAGAGAAGATTATGGGCATTGAAGAAACTCCATATGGAGTTTGTTTTCCTTATGACAAAAGCTAGCCATTTAGACAAAAAACTACCCTTCCTCAGTTGCTAACAGTATCTTGTCCATACTGGACCAGCAGGACGCAAAATAAAGTGACTGCCAAACTTTGCCGAGACAAGATAGGACAGTCCTTCAAGATTCCCTGCTTCTCAAAAATGTCTGTCAGATATACTAGGCCTGTAGGCCAAAGTTGGATATCCCAATGTTACAGAAGAACTTTGGGTGACTGTCCAGGCAGCCAAATATCCCTGTCATTGGGTAACATTGCACCCTTCTGGGGTCTGTGATGGCGTTAAAGACTAAATAATTAGACTTAAAGTTTTCCTTAGTTATGATGAGAGGTAAATTAGGTATAAAACTTTAGACTCACAAAGATAATAGAGTATTTTCTCTAATTTTGCCAAATACAAATGAACTGGATATTGATTGTAACTGTAATTCTTACTTAATAACTGTTTTGTGGTATATAATTTTACTATGTTAAACTTAAAACCTTCCTTCTAGTTAGAAAAAAAGGAGGAAATGCTGTGGAACAATCTTTGTACACTGTAAATATGTATTGCTCTCATCATTAATAAAAAGCTAATTGGCCGATGGCTAGACAGGATTTTCAGAGCAGAGAGATGCTGGAAAGGAGGGTGGAATCAGAGGAGTCAATGCAAAAGAAGCAACACGGGAAGTTCATAGATGAGGTAAATGAGCCTTGGGGCAGCTCATAGATTAATAGAAATGAGTTAATTTAGTTGTAAGAACTGGCTGGAGACAAGCCTAAGCTATCAGCCAAGCATTTATAATTAATAATAAGTCTCTGAGTGGTTATTTGGGAGCCGCTGCTGAGACACACAGAAACTCCGCCTACACTGTGCCACACTAGATTCTGCCAGGGTCTCAGCCCATTGCACTTGCTGATGCACCTGACACAGGAAATACCAACAGCTCAAGTGCTTTCCAAAGTGCGATCTAAGAGCCTGTTCATAGTCTGTATTTCTGTATCTGTGGTAAGTGTCTTTAATTTCTAAATGTGTGAATATATTACTTTTCTGTTGCTATGATAAAATGCCAACACCAAAAGTAGCTTAGGGGAGAAAAAGAGTTTATTTTGGCTTATAGTTCCGGAGGGATGAGTCCATCATGGTGGGGAAGCCATGAAGGCAGGAGCAGAAAGCTGGCTGATCACATTTGTCATCTACACACAGGAAGCAGAGAGGGAGGGAGGGAGAGAGGGAAAGAAGGAGAGAGAGGGAGGAAGGGAGGGAGAGAGAGACAGAGACAGAGACAGAGAACAGAAAGTGGGACCAGGCTATAAAATCTTCAAGCCCACCTCCAGCGATGTACTTCCTCCAGCAAAGCTCCACCTCCTTTAAGGCTTAGGGAACAGCATGGAAGGGGGGGGAACGGACACAGAAAACATGGAAGAGCTGAAGGATGGGTAGGAACAATGTGGGACACTGATTTCTAGACATGACATAGCTGATGTGTCCACAAAATCAAAGCACCTAGGGTTACCTGCTGAAGACCTGGACGAGCTCAGTACCCATCCACATTGCATCATGCATGGGGGAGGGGCTCAGGAAGGTCCATGAGTGTTGATACAGAAACCCTAGAGAATATGAGAAGAGGTAAACATGACTCCTGTAGGGGAAAGTACCCCTGATATCTGGAGCAAGGAACAACTCCAAGATGCTATAGGGATGAATGCAAGAGAAACAGAAAAGGATGGGACAGGCACCCAGTCCCCGTGGCTACAATGTGAGGTGAGAAAGACAAAACAGATCTCACAGACATGAGCAGATGGGTGCTCATTGCAAGAAGGGTGGATGCCACTGCCTGAAACCAAAGGCGGGGTCTAGGAGTGTGAGGGAAGGAGAGGAGCACAGCGGAGGGAGGAACTGGCCTTGTTCAGACGGTGAGTGAAGAGGCCCAAGGACTCCCTGACCTTGTAGTGCCAATTACAACTTTCCCACAGAAGCTCTGGGAAATGGACAGTCAGAATCATATTGTGGCATTCCTCTTAGATACAGTACTGGTTAGTTCTGTTCACAACGCTCACATCACCAAAACCAAAACCAAACAACAAACCCTTTCCCTTAGGGCAGGGGAGGAGGATTAGTGGTTAAGAGTATTTGTTGCTCTTACAGAGGATCAGGGTTCTATTCCCAGCACCCACATGATGGCTCATGACTGTCTATAACTCTAGCTCCAGGAGGTCTGACACTCTCTTCTGACATTGCAGGCACCAGGTATGTACACAGTGTACAGACATGTACCCAGGCAAAGCCATCATACACATAAATAAATCTAAAAATATTCTTTTAAAAACTTTTCTTCCAGCCTCAGTCTCCTCAGAGGTGAGAGTGGATCTGGGAATTGGAGGAGAAGGGGTGGATATGATCAAAATACATCATATGAAATTCTCAAAGAATTAATAAAAATATGATTTTTTAGAAAGAAGAGAAAGCAGTCTCTGTGGAGTGGGAGCGATGGCTCAGTGCTTCAGAGAGCATATGGCTCTTCATATACAAGAGGACACAAGTTTTCAACTCTAACACCTAGGTCAGGTGGCTTACAACCACCCATGACACCCAGGACTCCAGCTCCAGGGGATCTGACGTCTCTGGCCTCTGCACCCACACCACCCACATACATATAACTAAAACTTTAAAAAGTTAATTGAACAAAACAATCCCTTCTATTTGCCAACATGGTGAGTTTTATTATCAGAACAAGATTTGTTATGCAACCTGATTGCTCAAATAACATGACCTCCAAAGAACAGCAGCTTTACATAACAAATCCAGCAAGAACAAGCCTTGAGGTCACAAGGGCTGTCTCCTCACCCAGAGGACACAGTCCAAGAATCCCCACCCCTATCCCTGATCCAAGATATATAAGAAAGTAAAAGCATTTGGGTGGGTGGTACTCTGGGTCAAACACTAAATGTTCAACCTGTGAAAGTTAAATTAAAAGGGAGATATTATGGGATATGTCCTGATTAGGTTTTTGTCAACTTAATGCAAACTAGAGTAATTTGGGAAGAGGAACCTCAACTGAGAAAATGCCCCCATCAGACTGGCCTGTATGCAAGTCTGTGGGCATTTTCTTGATTAATAATTGATGTGGGAGGGCCTAGTCCACTGGGGAAAGTGCCATTAATGGGCAGGTGGTCCTGAGTTGTATAAAAATGCAAGCTGAGCAAGTCATGAGGAACAAGCCAACAAGCAGAATTCCTCCATGGCCTCTGCATCAGTTCATGCCTCCAGGTTCCTGCCCTGACTTCCTTCATGATGGACGATAAACTATAAAATGAAATAAACCTTTTCCTTCCCAGACTGCTTTTGGTCACAGTGTTTATCACAGCTGCAGAAAGCAAACTAGGACCATGGAGCTGGAGAGACGACTCAACAGTTAAGAGCACAGGCTGCTCTTCCAGAGGACACAAGTTTGGTTTTCAGCACCCAGATGGCAGCTCACTACCGTCTGCAACTCCAGTTCCAGAGCATTGGACACCCTCTTGTGATCTCTGGGGGTTATCAGGCCCACACTCAAACACATAAAATAAAATTTAAAAATCTCTTAAGGGGCAGGACTATTATTATGTCTCAGAAGAAATAGCATTTCCTCAAGAAAAAGGCTTTAGAAAGAATTCAGCCAGTGTTAAGGGAGCTGCTGAAATGTGGACTTATTTGGCCTGGTTAACTTTTGCCTGATAGTACTCCAATTCTGCCTGTTAAGAAACTCATACAAGTGAATATGGATTTTTTCTGGAATATTTGTCTTCTGTGCCAAACTTTATTGAGTATTGCCAGCTAAGGATATGGTGTTCAGCACTGGTCCTCAAAGGCGCTTTCTGTTTGTACCCAACTTGAAGACAAGGCTCAATTATTATTTGTTTTTGAATGACAAGATGAATGAAATGAGGCCATGACAGCTCCTAGGTGCGGTTGAGGAGAAGGTTTTTATTGTAGATATGTGTAGCTGGAGTTTTCCTGCGTCCACCCGGCTCCTGCAGCTGCTCAGACCCAAGCAGCATACAGAGCAATATCCACAGCAGATATGAGGGAGAGAACAGGCAGAGGCATCTGCAAGGGAGAGAAAATGACAGACTGAACATGGCCAACAGACTGACTCGGGCCATGAGAGGAGAAGGTGGGGGGAGCCAAGGGCAAAAAGAACCAGCAGAGCAAAAAGTGCATCACCGCCAGATGGCAGGTTTTTACAGGAATCAGAAGCTGGGGGAGGGGATCAAAGCCCTTGGGCGCTTTGGTTTGCTAATAGGCACCCCAGGCAGCCATTTGTCCTGGGACCTGTCAAAGACACCTAAACTCACCTTCCAATACTGCAGGGCGTGGAGAAGTCTCCCCAGAGTTTTTCTGAGAGGTCAGCTGATGACTTAAGAACCCTGTAATTAGAAGAAGGGGCTGCAATTCACTGATGATTTTACTCATAGCAACTCCTGGTGTTGAGAAGTGTCTCACGCCAGTTCTGAGTGCTAAATCAGATGGTTTTCTGGATACAGTCATCCCACAAAATACAGATTTGCAAGCAGAGAGTATTCACCCTTGGTTTCAATTAAGAAAAAGAAAATAGAGCTTACTGAAATAGACAATCACCAACATGCAAGGCCTTGTAAATGAGGCAACTGGAGGCAACTCCACCTCCAGGCAGAGTCCTGGAAAGGTAAGACTCAGTTATACTGAACTGCAGAATGTGAATGGTTATTTGACTGATTAAATTTAAATTAACATTGTGCTGGAGGTGGTGGTCCACCCTTTAATCCTAATACTGGGGAGGCAGAAGCAAGTGGATCTCTGTAAGTTCCAGACAGGACTGGTCCATAGAGAGTCCAGCAAGGGAAATAGTAACAGCATGTCTCAAAATAAATATAAACAAATAAAAAATTAACATTGGCAACAACCTTGGGGCCACTTAGCTCCTGAAATCCTTTCATAATGTGTCCTCTTGAGAAACAGGACATAGGTTTAGGGGTTTGTTAAGATGCTTGGAGAGTCTCCTCAATGTTCAGAGCCACTAAACCAAGTTGGTAAGTGGGAGCTGCTGCGGAGCTTGGGTACCTGACTTGCACTGAGTTCAAAGCTGGTCCCACAGAGTAGGATGGGGCAGGAGCTCAAGAGTGGAGTATCACCAATATGAACTCTGTGTGGAAACTTAATACCCTGGGACAGTTAGACGTCCTGAAGCCTGGTACACTGATCTCGGCAATAACGCTCTCACGGACGACCCTACATGAAAGAGGCACACTTTCAAAATACTGTCCAAGTGACTACACAGTGATTCATGAGTGCGCTGAAAATAAAACTAAATGAAATACAAGCCACCTCAGAAAAGAAGGTAGTCTCAGAGGATGCAACAGATGTGACCCTTTGAAGATTAGGAAATAATCCAGGGGATTCAACACACTATTCTAAGCTTCATGAGCACCAGGTAGGATTGTGGTGCATATACATACACATAGGAAAAACACTCATACACATAAATAAATCTAAAAATATACTGGGCTGAGCAACATAAGCCAGACACACTTTCAAGCACACGCTTCTCTCAGTCCATTTTGACTGCTGTCTTAGTTTGGGTTTCTATTGCTATAATGAAACACCATGACCAAAGGCAAGTGGGGGAGGAACAGGTTTGTCTGGCTTACACTTCCACATCCATAGTCCATCAGTGAAGGAAGCCAGGACAGGAATTCAAACAGGGCAGGAACCTGGAGGCAGGAGCTGAGGCAGAGCCCATGGAGGAGTGCTGCTTACTGGCTTGCTCAGCCTGCTTCCTTACAGCAGCCCAGGGGTGGCACCACTCACAATGGGCTCGCATCAGTAACCAATAAGAAAATGCTCTGCAGCGGGATCTTACGGAGACGTTTTCTCACTTGAAGTTTCCTCCTCTCAGATGACTTCAGCTAGTGTCAAGGTGACATGAAGCGATCCAGCACAGCTGCTTTAATAAGATACTGTGGGGCCGTGGCTTATAAACAAAAGATGTTTCTTTCTCACAGTTTCAGAGTCTAGAAAGTCCAAGACCAAAGAACTAGCAGATTTGGTATCCAAGGAGAGGCTGTTTTCTCCCTCATAAACAGTGACTTCTAACATGTTTTCACATGATGAAGAACAAGTTAGCTCTCCAGATCTCTTTAATTAGGGCACTAAACCCATTCAAAGGTTCCATTTTCAAGACAATCACCTTCCAAAGGCCTCATCATATAATGGTAACAATTTCAAAATAAGGATGGGGGTTTCGGGGAGGCACAAGCATCTACCTATGCCATAGCAATACCATATCGTTCCAGCACCATAAGAGACTAGAAGCTGGGCATAACGGTACATACTTCTAATCTCAGCACACTGGAGGCAGAGGCAGATAGAGCTCCGTGAATTCCAGGACAGCCAGGGCTACATAGTGAGACTCTGTCTCAAAACAAAACAAACAAAAATTAAAGAAATCCGGGGGGGGAGGGAGATTAGAAAAATGTAATCTAGTCCTTAGTAACAAGATTACTAGTTACTGGGGGGGGGCAAGGGTGGGAGGGAGGGTAGGAGATTAGCTGGGAAATGGCATAGCCCACATCTTGACTGTAGTGGTTATACAAAGAGTATTGTCAAAACCTGCTGACGTGCACACTTGAGAAGTTGAAGCATTTCTCAGATCTAGATTTTGCTGTAAAAAAAAGTATGGCAGGTATTTCTGTGGGGGCAGCCAACGAGAACAGAATGGAACAGAAAGCTTCAAGAACAGACCGTAGAAACCAGGAATAGATCAGGTATGCTACACAGAAGGGGCCAGAACAAACCAGTAGGGACAGAGAGACTGTGGGAGAACTGGGCTTCTAAGTGGAAAAAAGACAAACCACAAACAAAAATAGTTTGTTTAGGGGGCAGGGCTAGACTTAACTCCCAAAAGCAAAATGTCAAGATGTTTAAAGTCAAGCATGAGAGAGTGGGTTGGTGTTGCCAGGAAACAAGAATGTCTAAGTATGTTTGAGAGCGTGTTTTTGCACTTGGTTATTTTCTAGGCACAGACTCCACTCCTGCTTCTGGGCTATAATTCTCCCATTGCCCTAGCTGTGTTAGGAGCCAAGTGTGGCCGCCCACTCTCCCCAACTGTCCTGGTGGTGCGAGGCTGGAAGCCAGGGCCTCATGCATAAGTACTTCACCATCAACATCTTTATTCTCAACAGTAGTTTCTTCTTGAATAGTTTTCCTTCTTGTCATAAGAGGGGTTTTGGAGGGGTTGGTATTTCTCTGTGTAACCAAGTGTTTCTCTGTGTAACCACCCTGCCTGTTCTGGAACCTGCTGTGTAGTCCAGGCTGGCCTTGAACTCACAGAGATCCTCCTGTCTCAACCTTCCGAGTGCTGGGATTAAAGGTGTGCCACCACTGCCCAGCTTAAGAGTTATTTTTGACAATTTTTCCTTAGCACCCTTAACATTTCTTACTCTAATATGCCATGTGATGGATAATGGAGAAATAAGCACTCCCATTTCTGAAGCATGTGTTAATCCCACTGAACAAGACTATAAAGACCAACAACCCAAATTTTCTGGTCGAATTATGCAAGCTTTATTTCTGTCAGACAGGGCTATCTCCCTAAAGCGGGATTTGAGAGAGTAACACTGAACACAGGTAAAATGAGGTTTTTCTATAGCCTCCAAACTTCAAGACTAGGGGGTTTCCAAGGATTTGGGTTACGTAGGAACTTGGTGGAACATCTCCAGAAAATAGGTCAAGACATGGTCACACTTAAGTTTTACAGAAAACAAGAGCGAACTTATTTTGACCTTGTAACAAAGATGGCTTCTAATCTTAAAATCGATTTAGGCTGGCCCATCACACGGAGAGGTTCAAATGGGATCAAAACAAAGATGTCTATACTTTGCCAGCCCAGGCTCGAAGTGGGGACCTGGAATTGCTTTGTCTGAGGGCAGGGGGCGCATCAGGAGATGGAAAATCCTAGCTCCAGGACCAATGTAGAAATCTCCAAGTGGCCTGTGAATCCAAAGTGAAAGATTCTCCCCTGCGTCCGGTTAGGGT
>CABHPR010091384.1:0-29613 GCA_902168415.1 Peromyscus melanophrys
TGAACACAGTGATGCCATCTCACAGCCATGATGACAGTGAGTTCCTCATAGATGAATGTTTAAGTCAATGAACACAGTGATGCCATTTCACAACCATGATGACAGTGAGTCCCTCATAGATGAATGTTTAAGTCAATGAACACAGTGATGCCATCTCACAGCCATGATGGCAGTGAGTCCCTCATAGATGAATGTTTAAGTCAATGAACACAGTGATGCCATTTCACAACCATGACAACTGTCTACTTAATGTCCATCTCCCTGTTTTTCTCTGACAAGCTGTGTGCTGTCAATTCCTGCTGAACATCTCTCTTCCCTTTCATGGATCCTTCAGGTAGCTCTCCTCCAAGAACTTACCCAGGACTCAGGCCTGATCTGTGGATTTTGTGCTGCCAACACTCCATACTTAGCATTTTAAGGGTTCTACCTTGCGGGAATAAGTCCTGTGTGACACTTAGACTCATATGAGACAGGTGACTAAGGGTGACAATACTTGACTGAATTTTTCTTATACACACATACACACATAAGATATGTATGTGCGCACATGCACACAGGCAGGAAGCTCAATGCTAACCCTTAAACTGTGGAAATTAGGATGAGACACCCCGTGCCCTTCTGCACACAGTGAGGTTGGAAGCATAGATGGCTGTCTTTGCCAGGATTCCTGAACCTACTGCTACCACATGGGAATGAGCTCCCCCTACTGACCTCTAATGAACATAGGTCTACTGTCTGCTCAGCGCTACTGTGTGAAATGTTTCCTTTCATGGACCTGTTGTTGCTATTTTATATTCATGACCACAATGATCTGCAGATATCATATCTGTTATGAAGGATCATGTATAAGTGTTCAGAAAAGACAGAATCTCTTCACAAACAGGCATTTACATACTTCAACTTCTAAAAGCCCAGATGCAATTTGTACCCCCGGCTGGAAATCTATGGTAGCTGAGCCTCTTCATGTCCCAGACACCATGACATGATTGACAGCAACTGGAAGAATCTCAGATGGGATACTCAAACTGGTATGGCCAGTGAGTGATATGTCAGTGTTAAAGCACCCCTATCTCAGACAGGAGAATTTTACCCCAGAAAACATGTAAGTATTAAGGCAATAGAGGCTCTGAAGGTTGTTCACATAAACATGGGGATGGATAATATTCCTGAGGAACAGAAAGAAGGGCAGTCTTGGGGATCACAATGTTAATACCAGCATCAGTATGGTGAAGAGAAGACATATTTGGAGGAAGCCTTTACTTGGGCTACTGGAGCAGTGGAAGGGGAAATGGGGAGCATTTATGACTTTATTGCATTGTATTTAAACATGATTATTCAAATTTAAAATTTTTTAAACATTTCTGGAACTAAATGAAAATGAAAATGCAATCTAATAATACTTAGAAATTCACTTTATGAGCTTAGAAAAACTCAAAATGCTACATGGAATGAAATAATGAAGACCAAGACTTAAACCAACGAAATATAAAACAATTGAGGTGTGAAAAATGGATCAGTGGGTAAAGTACCTTGCATCACACAGTGATGATCTGAGTTTGACCCCCAAACAAATAGTGTTGTTAAAGCTTCATTGGTGATTTTTTTCCAAATTTTTGTGTATTTCAAATAAAGGCTTTCTGGCAATGGATAAACAGCCCAACACAGTTTATCAGATGAGAAAAAAAAACTTGACAAGCAGACTAAAAATATTAGGAAGAAAGATCTCTCATATCAATCTAGATGTGATTTGGTGACAACAGATGCCTAGTTGGGGCTCCGAAAGACCATGAAACTTTAATGACATTATTGGATAAAAAGTAACCAAACCAAGAAATGAGAAAATTAACAAGTATCAATGGGTCCAGGAAGAAGGATCGGTAGGTAAAGACACTTGCCAGTATTCTAGCCAACCAGAGTTCAATCCGTCCCACATGGAGGAAGGAGAGAATGGATTTTTCTTAGTTACCTTCTGACATCCTCCTACACACACATTCACACACAAATAATTAAATGAATTTCATTTCAAAAAAATTAAAGAAGAATAAGTGAAGGCAGATATGGTAGCTCAAACCTATATTCCCAGAAATTGGGAGGATGAGGTAAGAAAACTGTCTGTGTATTGTGGAGAACCTGGGCTACTTAGTGGATTCCATTCCAACTCGAGTTGCACAGTGAGGCATTGCTTCAAATGACAACAACAGAAGGCCAGATATAGTGGCACACCTACCATCCCAGAACTACGGAGGTCAAGCCAACAGGAACAGAAAGTCAAAATCCTCTTCAGCTCTGTAGGGTGAGAGTAAGAGATCTTCACACTATTACTCCATGACCAATCCTCCAGTCTCATCCCCAGCTCTGTAGCAGTACCCATTCCTCTGTCTGCCTGCACTTCCAGGGGACTAACTTAACAGATCCTATTGGAACATCCTGCTTTCCTCCCTGTTGTGAAGCCCCTCCATTGTCTCCAGACCATATGCATTCATAAGTATTGGGTCTCAATACCCAGAAACACATTTTACCTGGAACCCTCAGTTCAGGACCCACAGGACCCCAGAAGATTGTCCTACCAGGTTAATCTTACAGACACTAAACTCTCCTAAGAATAAGAAAGTAAAGAAACCAAGTAACAAAACATCCAACCAACAAAGGAAAGACCAGATATCAGCACCAGGAATCATAATCTTCCCAATCTCAGATGCCTAGATTCCATCCTACAACACAATCAATAACAACCAGGGAAATGTATCTCCATCAGAGCACAGCAACTCTACAATAGCAGGCCCTTAACATGTATGGCTACTGTGAGGAGTGTTGTTTCCCTGATTTCTTTCTCAGCCCATTTATCATTTGTATATAGGAGGACTATTGGTTTTTTTTTTTAGTTAATTTTGTATCTGACCACTTTGATGAAGGTGCTTATCAGCTGCAGGAGTTCCCTGGTGGAATTTTTGTGGTCACTTATGTATACTATCATATCATCTGCCAATAGCAAATTTGGATTCTTCCTTTCCAATTTGTATCCCCTTGATCTCCCTTTGTTGTCTTATTGCTCTAGCTAGAACTTCAAGTACTATATTGAATAAGTATGGAGATAGCAGACAGCCTTGTCTATTTCTTGATTTTAGTGGAATCACTTTGAGTTTCTCTCCATTTAATTTGAGATTGGGTGTCAGCTTGCTGTATATCACTTTTATCATATTTAGGAATGTTCCTTGTATTCCTGATCTCTCCAAGGCCTTTATCATGAAGAGAAGTTGGATTTTGTCAAAGGCTTTTTCAGCATCTAATGAGATGATCATGTGGGTATTTTCCCTTTGGTTTCTTTATGTGGTGGATTACTTTGACAGATTATTGTATGTTGAACTATCCCTGCATCTCTGGGATGAAGCCTACTTGGTCATAATGATGATTTTTTTTTATGTGTTCTTGACATCTGTTTACTAGTATTTTATTGAGTATTTTTGCATCAATGTTCAAGAGGAAGATTGGTCTGTAATACTCTTTCTGTGTTGCATCCTTGTGTGGTTTGGGTACCAGGGTAACTGTAGCCTCATAAGAAAAAATTGGCAATGTTCTTTTGTTTCTCTTGTGGGGAACAATTTGAGGAATATTGGTATTAGCTTTCCATTGAGATTCTGTTAGAATTCTATGCTGAAACCATCTGACCCTAGGCTTTTCTTGGTTGAGAAACTTTTGATGACTGCATCTACTTCCTTAGGAGTAATAAGTCTATTTAAGTTGTTTACCTGGTCTTGATTTAATTTTGGTGTGTGATATCTATCAAGAAAAGTGTCCATTTCTTTTAGATTTTCCAATTTCATGGAGTACATGTCTTTTAAGTAAGACCTGATGACTCTCTGATATCTTCAGTGTCTGTTGTGATACCCCACTTTACATTTCTGCTTTTGTTGATTTGGATGCTCTCTCTCTGCCTTTTAGTTAGTTTGGATAGGGGTTTGTCTATCTTGTTGATTTTCTCAAAGAACCAACTCTTCCTTTCATTGACTCTTTGTATTGTTCTCTTTGTTTCTATTTTATTGATTTCATCCCTGAGTTTGATCATTTCCTGCCTTCTACTCCTCCTGGGTGAATTTGCTTCTTTTTGTTCTAGAGCTTTCAAGTGTGTGGTTAAGTCACTAGTGTGAGATTTCTGTAAATTCTTTATATGGGCATTTAGTGCTATGAGTTTTCCTCTTAGCACTGCGTTCATAGTGCCCCAGGAGTTTGGGTATGTTGTGCATTCATTGTCATTTAATTCTGTACATACTCTATGCTTTTGATCTATTTGCGAGTTTCTGAATATCTGTTATTATGCATTACTATTTCAATGTCATATCTTAATTGTTCGGCCCTGAAATGACAGGAGTAATCTTCCTTTTCTATTTCCTCCTAAAATGAGTTGTTGATTACATCAGAACTGTGTCATGAAGTACACAGAATTATATGCACATATTCTTTTTTTTTTTTTTTTCGAGACAGGGTTTCTCTGTGTAGCTTTGCGCCTTTCCTGGAACTCACTTGGTAGCCCAGGCTGGCCTCGAACTCACAGAGATCCACCTGGCTCTGCCTCCTGAGTGCTGGGATTAAAGGCGTGCGCCACCACCGCCCGGCGCACATATTCTTAATGAAGTATATATTTGTATACATTTGCACTCTGACCCATACTATTATGTACATGTGTGGGGTATTTTGGAATTCTGGGACCCATGATGATGTGCATGTGAACTTCACTTGGGAACAGTGGGCTTTACTGGATCCTTTTATGAAGAATCTATATAAAGGTGTACTGCTGAAAACCTGCAGGAATCTCACTGCTGTAGGCAAGAATGTGAGTCTTCCTTCATATTCTAAATAGAGGAGCAAGTGATTCTTGGTTATCTGTGCCATTTTGTAATTTATGTTGTGGAAAGGGCAACATGTGGTGAATAAATAAATTGTTTGTAAGCTTCACTGAAGAGACAAATTTTAATTTTCATAATTTACAAATATTTATTACACATTTAGTACTATATCTTAGGATACAACTTGAAGACCATGATATTGAAGAACCTTGTTGAATTCTAGAAGAAATGGAAGGTAATTTTCGTATGCAAGCTGATACAAATATCCCTCTGATGGAATTTTAATGTGCCCCAGAAATTGGAATACATGCAACAGAGTAAAACAGCACAGCTTTAAATGGATTGATAATTTTTATGTTTTATAAAACCATGTACCTCATTGTAAGGTAGCTTCTCGGTGTTTACAAGGCATTTTTATATGATATAATACCAGTACCCTATCTTAAGAACTGTCACAGCGACCCAAGAGGTGGCTCAGGGGTTAGGCGTCCAGCCTGCAGTGGCAGAGGTGGTGAGTTCGGTTCCCGCGAGTGCCATCCGAGTGATGACGTCATGAATCAATGACTCGATGATTGATCGATCAAGCGATATCGATCATTCATCGGGGGGAAAAAAAAAGAACTGTCACTGTTTGAATCACACACAATGAGAGCAATACTGTAAAAGTGTCATACTATTTAGTTTAAACTCAGTCAAGTATTGCAAAGGTCAAACTGGAGATAAACATTTACATGTAGTCAATGTGGTTTGCATAGCCTTTGCATTCTACATTCATCTTCAAAGAACAAACTAGTCAAACAGCAGAGAAACCACATGAATATTTCAATTCAATAAAGCCTTCACATGTCAAAGTTATCCTCAAAGACTGAAAATAACTCATGCTGGTGAGAAACTCTATGGATGTAAATAATGTGGGAAAGCCTTAGCATGTAAACAGTAACATTCAGTACATGAAAAACTTCATACAGCTACAAACAGTATGTAGAAGCCTCCAGATTCCACATTAGTCTTTGTAGACATGAACAAAGGCATACTGACGGGAATACAGCCATGAGGACATAGTGTGATCTTAGGCAACATATTTCCCTCTGTTAAGGGAGATTATTTTTTTCTGGAGGCCAAAAGTCCAACATCTGTAATCAGTCTGCTGAAGCCTTTTGAGGTCCTTTTATTTTTAATTTTTAATTTTTTTTTTTTAACAATTCCCTCTGATGTTTGTGTGTATGGTGTGACTATGGGCATGTAGGCCAAGGCGGATATGGAGAGACTGGATGATAATGTTATAGAGTTCTCTCCACCATCTTCATGTGGGTCCTGAATATCGAGCTCAGGTTACCAGCCTTGCACATCACATGCAGTTTCCCCTGAGTCTTCTCACTGGTGCCTAAATATCATTTGTAGTAATATTCCACCAGTGGACATTGTATCACTTTTAAAACTGCAAACAGTATTATCATCCAAGGAAACAGTAAATTAGGGAAATTTGAACAATACATACTACTTGCAAGCCAAACTGATATTCATACTGTCATCTTTTGTGTGTGTGTTGCTTTATTTTGAACATAAACACATGTTTATAACAGCTTTTTAAATTTTTTATTTATGTATTTATTTTATGGATGAGTGCTCTGCATATGTATCTGGAAGCTGGAAGAGGGCTTCCTATTACAGATAGTTGTGAGCCACCATGTGGTTGCTGGGAATTGAACTCAGGACCTCTGGAAGAGTAGCAAGTGCTCTTAATCCCTGAGCCATCTCTCCAGCACCCAGTGTTTATAATAGTTTTATAAACAAATTCTCAGACATTCGATTTAGTGCCAAAGACATTGCTCAGGGGCTAAAGGTAGGTGGTGCTAAGTCTCACGACTTGAATTCAAGTACCTGCAGTTCACCTGAACTCAGCACGAAACCACCGAACAAAAATATTGTTTTGTGTCCTCAAAGCTTTCTTTAGTTGTTAATATTTTGAGCACTCTTCTACCTGAGGTACAGGAATATCACTCCACTCCACTTTGTGTAAAGAGCTGTGCAAACTAAGCACCTTGTATCCAGGAGGAGGAGGGGAAGTGTCTAAGGAGTGCTGGAAGACAGAAAAATCAGCTATTGAAGGCCAGGTGTGAGAGCTATTGAAATGTAAATCTGTGCAGACCTGGGAAAGGCCTGGGCCTGGCTTGAAAGCCTTGGCCAGAACCCTTTGTGTTGAGTCCTTGAGCACACTCAAACCCTAAGGGAGGAGCTCATGTCACTCAGACCTCGCTAGCCAATCAGGATCTCCAGGCAGACCACCAGTCAGAGGGGGAGGAGGGCTCTTCCAGACACCATGTTGCAGGCTAGGATCCACAGCCGAGCAAGCAGGAGTGGTTTGGAGTTCTGTGCTGTGAACTCTGCTGAAAGGAGCTGTGTGGGGAGAGTGGAGGAGCTTGGAAACAGCGGCATGGTGAGTGAGGTGCTGCTCTGCTCAGTTGGGGAGGAGCTGATACCTGAGCCTTGAGAGACACGTGGTGGATCCTCTACAAATGGGAGGGAGCAGGAAGGCAGAAATGGCATCTTATAAAGTCCCTGCAACTCCCTGGCCAGGAGCCTGTGAATAATGTTCCTCTGGGGGCTCCATCTGCTTAGAGCACAAGGAGCAGGGGGAATGGAAAGGGGTGCAGTAAAGAAGCCAAACTTGCAGCTCCGTGAGTCAAAAAGGAAAAGTTTATTCCAAACTGGCAAGGCTGTGTGCTGGGAAACTGTCAAGAACAAGAAGGAAGATGCACACAGTGTAACAAAAGTTGTATTTTATTATGCGGAGGGTCCTTACAAGGTTCACCTTCTAAATTCCTAACTGCAGGGCTAAGCCTGTCTCCCTAAGGCTGCTCACCTGTGCCGTTCATTCATCTGGTGAAAGTCAGGTCCAGTCTCTAACAGAAGTCTCTGATTCAAAAGTCTCTGATTCAAGCATCAGTATCCTGGGGAGACTCTCCAGCCACAGGACAGATCAAGGTGGCGTCTCACCAGATGAGCAGAGCAGAGCATTGCTATTGACCTCTGCTTATATACTGTCCAGTGGGTGTCATGGGGTTCTAGGACTGTGTCTAGTTATCTTTAGTGAATAATATCACTGAATTCTGTTTATCTGGTACAACCTTGTGTGTTGGGGGGATCCTGCCTAAGATGTCTTTACATGTCTAAAAAGCAGTTTTTACTCTGCTCATTGGAAAAAGCAAGGGGAAGACACAGGAGATATTTCCAGGGCTAAATGAGAACAGAAGAAAGGGGGTTGTGAACTGGGGTGTGGCTTATGATCAGTGAGCCTAGAGGCTATTGCTGACCTTGACAATTTTTTTTTTCAAGACAGGGTTTCTCTGTGTAGCTTTGCGCCTTTCTTGGAACTCGCTTTGGAGACCAGGCTGGCCTCGAACTCACAGAGATCTGCCTGCCTCGGCCTCCCGAGTGCTGAGATTAAAGGCGTGCACCACCAACACCCGGCTGACCTTGACAAATTGATAGGTACACAGTCATGCCATTAGAAGAGCCACAGGTACCCCTTACCAGAGATAAGGAGTTTGACTGTTTTTGTTTTTTGTTTTTGAAAGTAGGAATTTTCTTCAATCCCTTGAGGAAATGGTGGCCTTTATATGAATATCTGACCTTGGGAAAAGGAATTTCTTGGGTGACCAGAAACAGGGGACTGTGTGTAGAAACATCTTGGTTATTAATGTCACTGTGCTTTGGGTGTCTTGGAAGACAGGTGGCCGACTTGGAAAAGCCTAGTTTCTTTGTTGTCTTCTAGAAGTTCTGCACTTTACATTTAATATGTAGGTATAAAATCTACGTGGAGTTAATTTTTTTCTGAGATATTAGCATCTCATGTGTTGGATAGTACTCCACTTCTAAGCTGTGATATAGAAGAGTAGACCTGATGTTGTAAAGGATTTACCAAAGCTTAGGAGAAAGTAAGTCACATAAAATAAAATTGAGCTAAAGGAGGGCTGACTTTAAAAGTCCCCAAAGATAAGTACTAGGCCAGCCAGGCCTGTTAGGGATTAGAATGATAACTGTATGTTCACCAGGACTAACCAGGCATGTGGCTGCAAACCATAACAAAAGAGAGAACCATGATCCAAGAGCAAGCCTCTGAGAAGGTGCTCAAAGAGGATTCCAGTGTCAAAACAGACATTAAGGGCTGGTGTTCCATAAACTTACATTCCCACGAAAAGTATAGTTCTGCGAAACGGGCAACATGACATTGTGTGACAGTTATTAAAAAAGGATAAAATGGTGTGTTAAGGGCTGGCCTGGTCAAGTGAGGCTGTCCATGAGGCTCTAATGTATGCAGAGGGAACGTAGCTCCTTCTCAAACCTTGGAGCATGCCTGTAGAGCCAATAACAGCCTGCATCCTAGCCCTTGGTAGCTTTTCCTAAAGCCCTGAGGTATAGAGCAAAATCAGCTCCTTCTCTGAAACCAGGAATATGCTTTGGAGAGCTGGTAATGGTCTGTAGCCAGGGCCTTTGGGGAGGGGTTGCTTCAGATCCTGAGCTCTCTAACTCTCCCAACCACATGGGTCTTTGATTATGAGTCCCAAGTCTACTGTGGACTTGGTCAGTAATATTTGTGGGACACCCTATGTTTCCCTTATACCACACGGTTTGCTCAGCCTCCTCCTGAATCTTTCCCACTGTATGAGAGTTTCTGTTGACTTCATAGAAGCTTCCCATTTCCTTACATTTCTTTCCTAGAATTATATACACATGCTATTCTTCTTAAGAAGCTTGCTTGGGGGCTGGAGAGATGGCTCAGAGGTTAAGAGCACCGACTGTTCTTCCAGAGGTCCTGAGTTCAATTCCCAGCAACCACATGGTGGCTCACAGCCATCTGTAATGAGATCTGGTGCCCTCTTCTGGTCATACATGCTGTATACAAAATAAATAAATAAATCTTTAAAAAAAAAAGAAGCTTGCTTGGCATAAGATAGATTGTACAAGACCTTCTGACCCCAGGTTATGTCTTTTCTTTCATCCCATCTTCCTGGAACCTCCCTGTAAGCACCCGGTCATTGAAGGATGAGCTTCAATTTTTGCCCACTTGTGTACTTAAGAAATAATTCTGGGAATATCTTTGCTGTATAAATCTCCCATCTGCCTAAGTGGATGGATTGCAGTCTCCTTTCCCTGCTTAAATTGTTCAAAATATAACCTGGGGCCTGAACCAAAAAGAGGTTTAAGGATGATAGCATATGTGAAATGTAAAATCTCTTCTAGGTTGGCTCCTTGTTGAGCAGTAGCCAGAAGGCCATGCACACTCTTATTAAAGAGATTCTACTTTATTAATTTTTAAAACATGTGCAGTGTTTTCTCCCTGGAAGCACATATTAATTCTAGAACAGTTGCACCTCTTGCCTTTTCAAAAACTGTTTCTGTTACAAGCTCTGTTACACTGACTTGGGTGAGTTTGACACCAGTCTGTAGCTCCTCAAGGAGTGACCTTGCTGGCTGCTGATTAAACCTCCTAAATACTTAAAGGGCAGTACCACTATAGTTTTAAAGTTACCTATTTGAATCATGTAGTGGAGTGTGCATTGCAGAAACAGGAAATGGACTTGCATGTGGAGCAGGGTTTCTGCCTTTAGAGAAGAATAGGAGGAATCATTTATTTTGTACACTAAAGGGGGAAACGTTGTAGGCAATAGCTAGAGCAGAGACTGGTGTTTAAGGCAGTCTACAACAGTCTCCATTAAGAAGAAGGACAAGATTGGGGCAGACCGAATGACTTCCTATGTAATTTCCCAATGTGTATTAATTCATGCCCTGTGAATGAAACCATCCAGATTGGGGAGTGTACAATTTGCAGAGGGTAGCTTGAGCCAATGAATATTGAATTTCTAATTAAGGCACTCTCCTATGCAGATTTGAGCAATTCCTGTTGAAACAGTGATGTCAGCTAAGAGGTTTGAGACACAAGCCACTGACTGGCTGAAACTGTGTGTTAGATTACAGATCTCAGCAGCTGACACTGTGAACAGGGATAAGGTCAGTCAGTAGCAAAGTAATGATATTCCCTCTACTAGAGATGGGCCAGATTGGAAAAAGGGAGGATTTGGTTTCTACAAGATCTGGACTTTGCATTCCACATTCAGGTTTGTTTGATAAATTTTACAAGTAGTTTGGAAAGTGGTAGAAAGTATGTGATGGGAATCATCCTTCATCCGTACTTGACTAGAGTGTCTTTCACTTCCTGCTTCCTACAGCCACAATAGTGTGATTCAGGGAAATTCAGTTCCAGGGTACAAAATGGGTTTATGAGCTGCAGTGACTTCTCAGGTGTGCATGGTTTGGGGCAGGTGGCTAGGGCAATTGCTAACTCTTGTGCCATAGTCAATGTGGCAGGAAGCAGACATTGAATTATTCTTCAACATTGTTTTCCTTGTGAGATGCAGTTGGGATGGACTTGCAGAGAACCACAAGAGGATGTTCCTTCAGCCACCCCAAAGCAAACAGTCCCTGCCAACCCAGGCTCAGTTTTCTTCTTCTCCCCACCCCTACCAGGGTCTGGGACTGGAATGTAAAGATGTCAAGGTGAGAGGGCAGTGGCAAATGAGTGCTCTGCTGCCACTCACTTTTAAGGCAGAAGGTCCAGAGCGAGGGGCCTCAGATGAGCTTTGCCTTGTAACACAAGGTCTGTGGGCTTTTGGGAGGCCTCTTGTATCACCCACTGCGGCCCAGGTTCAGTTTGTGTTTTGTCCAGACCAACAGAATCGGACCTACTACAGTGATTTTCAGTCAAGATCAGGCCTTGGCCTACTAACCGTAGTAGTTTCATGCTGTTCAATTGTTTGTATCATAGCCAACCAGTACCAAAGAAGGTCTACAGAGAGATCTGCAAGCTGTAGGTGACTCACATGGAAAAGCTGACCTCCCTCCTGGCCTGAACCTGGGCTTTTATCACTGTGCAACTGTTCTAGAATTAATATGTGCTTCCAGGGAGAAAACACTGCATGTGTTTAAAAAATTAATAAAGTAGAATCTCTTTAATAAGAGTGTGATAAAGAATAAGAATTCTCTTATTCTTCTGAATTCTTCATTTCTGTAATGGGCAAAACCTCCTACTTCCAACTCTGCAACCATATCTCCACAAATCTTATCCTACCTCAGTTTCTTTTATCTCTGGATGAAAGTTTCTCATCAGACACTGCAGTCCTTAGCTCATTGCACCAGGCCCTATTGGTCAGGGAGGTAAAAACCATGGTTTCTATGTAAGGTGCTAGCACATTTACCAATTCTTTTTTTTTTTTTTTTCAGGGCTGATAATTTGTTATTTATTAGTATTTCTCATGGAAAACAGATTTTAGCAATGAAAACAAAACTTAACTTCTGCACATTTGGTGTGGAGGCTACTAAAAATAATACAATAAAATGAATCTGAATGAAATGAGATTCCAGGCAGGTTTTTGGGACTGAGTCTCATTATAAAAATGCTATAATATTGTGTTTATAACCTGGTAAGTAACAACCAATTACCTGACTGAAGAAGTGATGAACTTTAATTAAAGCTTAATTTTGCTAGTAAATTTCATAGAAAGGATTAAAATAGGATAACCTTTAACATAAAGCTTTAGAACAAATAATTTAAACATATCTTAAACACTGAAAGTGTGTTTTTAATTGTTATTTACAGTTAATCAACAATACCAGTGTTTAGCTTAATGTTGCCAGTCGTGAATCCCCCTTTCAACACCTGTTTTTACAATCTTCCTTCTAAATACTCATGCAACTCAATTGAGTGAAGGAGAGCGCTCTGTGGTCCACAGTAACTCAATGTATGGCCATTTGGTTTGGAGACAGTGTTTAATAGGAGTGTCCTCTGTTTGGAGCATGGGGTCTTCAAAACCCATCACCACAGCAGTCCCTTCCACATACATTACCTTTTCATTATAATTTGACTGCTTCAATCCATTGTAGTGGTAGACAGTAAAAGATTCTGGACCACTGGAGCCCTGCTCAGGAAAAAATTCTTGAAGAAATGGACCCAATAATATGATTCCTAATCCTTCTGGATCTAATTTGTTCTTCATGAGATTTATATACTCGGGATCTGAAACAAGGTCCAAGGCTTTCATCAAATCTTCTAGAAGGGAGTCAGCTATGAATCCATTATCTTCTGGATCATAGGTTTGAAAAACTCTTCTGGCTTGCTCAGAAGGCACCTCGGGGACAACTAAAGCCATATCCTTGGCAAAAAACACGGTGAGGTGAGTTTCGCTGCCAACAATCCAAATAGGGAATTTTGGAGATTTCAAGTAAGAACCAACCTTACAATATCGTAACGCTTCCATTAATGTTAAGAATCCTACAGCTGCTTGTTCATGGATACCGAGAAGTTGCATTCCTGAGCACTCTCTATCACCATCCCATACATTAGAAACTGCATGTCCCGTCAGTAGGAGGTTAATTAAGCTTTGGCTGCCATGCCCGTACACAGGGTCTATCAAAGGCTCATTTGCATCTTCAATTGAATTCTTTATATTTTCAATGCCCTTGCGTCCAGCGGCAGAAGATGGTGTCCGACAGCCCGGGGCTGCTCTTGGTGCCCCAAACCAGCTCCAGCAGCTCTTTGGTCACTTCGGACATGATGGGGACTGGGCAAGAGGGTCTTTGCTTCCCGGACTCCGGCCCCGGAACATAGGGAAGGGGAGAGTCGAGAAAGGGGCGGCGGAACGGCGACCCGGAGGCAGGGCGAGATGAGGGACTCACGCCGCCAGCACAGACCGCGCCTGTCAAGCCCGGCGAAGCCGCAACCTAGAGTTTCCCCACATTTACCAATTCTTAACGTCAATTGGTACTTATCTCCCTCCAGTCTCCAGGCCACAAAGGCGGTAATGACCTTTCTTTCAGGGTCAGTGTGGAGATCATACAGTCGAGTGATGTGAAAACATTCAACTCTGTGTTATGATTTCTGAAAATGAGAAACAGAGTGGGAGAGTGTATTGACTTGTAGGCATGTTCCAGAACATGGGGACTTTGGAAGTAAGATCAAATGCATTTTTTATCATTGGATAGTTATAAGCTTATAGTGACTTCGATTAGAATATAGTCTATTGGTTGAAAATCCTCCCAGATAATAAGATGTGTTTGAATCCTTATCTCTCATTGGTGGGTTTCTTTAGACTGCTTATGGATATTTTAGTGTTCGGAGCCTTTCTTGTGAAGTTCCTCACTGGGGAAGGGATTTGTGTGTCTGTAGCCTCACCCCTTATCCTGTTCTTTGGGTCTACCTTCCTGTGGTTGACACTGATCATCCAACTTATTTCTTCTGCTATCATGCCTACACCACCATTGTAGATGAGACCTCTAAGTTACATAAGATGCAGTAGGAACAATTGCTTTTTATTGCTACGTCATTTTGCTAGACTGATTTTTTTGTTTGTTTGTTTGTTTGTTTTTCATTTTTTAAATACATCCTTTTCTTCAAGGACAGGGATTCTCTGTGTAGTCCTGGCTTTCCTGAAAATAGCTCTGTACACTAGGCTGGCCTGGAACCTGGAGATAGGCATGCCTCTGCATTCCAAGAGCTGGCATTAAAGTATTCATTACTACACCCTGCTTGTTCATTTCTATATTAGTGACTGGCCTAGAATGCATGTTTTTGTGCATGTCAAGCACATGCTGTTGTGCTGAGCTTCACCCACATTTTGACTTTTGAATGTTGTTAGAGGATATCATTCTATACTGCAAGATTCCATATATCCATGATCTTAAGACTACATGAGCCTTCAGAGTCATGGGATGACAGGTGTGTGACATTATTGCAACCTTTTCTGTAATTTTGATTTTTTTTTAAATAAATACGATTCTTTTGCCTGCAAGCACAGATACATACTATAGGGGTGACTGATGCTCATGGCAGTCTGAAGATGGCCTCAGGACCTCTGAACTTGGAGTTATGAATAATTATGAGCTGCCATGAAAGTACTGGCTGATGAACCTACCTCATCTGCAAGACCAACAAGTGGTCTTAACTACTGAGGCTTCTCTATTGCCCTGTGCTATTTTTTCATGTTGAATTATTATTACATTTTCATCTGTCCATCTGTAACTGTTTAAACAGGCACTCACTTTTACCAAGATCTAATTAATTTTACAGTTAACTGAGACAATTCAGGTTTCTGTGGGATAAATATAGAAGTGGAGTTTATGCATAACTATTTGCAGAAACTTCTGTGAGACCCTCTGAGTTTTGTCTATCTCATTTGTACATTCATTTAATTGGGGGCATGGCCTTACTATGGAACTCTGGCTGTCCTGGAACTAACTACACCAAGCAGGCCTCTATCTTAATGATTCACCTGCCTCTGCCTCTTGAGTGCTGGAATTAAAGGCCTAAGTTAAAAGAACCAGCTTATCTATCCTTACTTTATAGTTAGAAAATGTTTATACAATTTTTCTGATGGGTACTCAGTACTCTTGATACATGTAGTCTTTACTTCTCTATCTCTCCATATATATATCTCCCTGTGTGTCTGTGTGTATATCTGTTAGTAGGTATTTCTCTTGTAAGTTATATCCTCTTCAGTGGGCTCATATATGACAGTGGTGAACCTCATTTTAAGACTTCTTCTAAATGACTAAATGATTACATTAGAACTTCTGTTTCATGGAAGTGTCGGAAGCACACAGAATTATGTGAATATATAGTCAATGAAGAAAACATTTCCAATGCTGTCAGTATCATGATTTCTGTAATACATACTTATGGGATATTTTAGGGTGCAGTGACCTATGAGGATGTGCATGTGAACTTCACTAGGGAAGAGTGGACTTTGCTGGATCCTTCCCAGAAGAGTCTCTACAAAGAAGTGATGGTAGAAACCTACAGGAACCTCACTGCTATAGGTAAGACTGAGTTTTTCTTTGTTATAATAAGTGGACAAGTGTTTCTTGGTTGTTGATGTTTTTTGTGATGTTGTTTTTGAAACAGGAAAAATGTAAATAAATCAGGCATGATTCTAAGGTCCTCCAAGGATAATATATTTTGCTCATTTTCCAATAACATATCATACATTTTCTGTTGCTATATTTTAGGCTACAAATGGGAAAACCAGAGTATTGAGGAGTATTGTCAACATTTTAGAAGACATGCAAGGTAATATTCATGTGAAAGCTGATGCAAATGTGTCTCTGAAGTAATGTTTATGTGCCCTGGAAGTTCTAATGAGAAGCAAGGGAAAAAATTAAAGTAGCTTTAAGTGTCTTGATTATTAAATTCTCACAACACTATTTGTTTCAATATCAGGTAGCTGATCCATATTTGCAAAACAGTCCTGTTAGAAACAAGAAATGGAAATAATGACAACAGATATCACCATTTAATTAAATCATGATAATGTCATGTTACAAAACTGTCAATTGTTTTGGTTTCATACCATTCAGGTGTATTGCAAAGACCTTACATGTTGTCTAGGTGATCAGTGTATGTCCAAGAATTTCCAAGAAGGAAATAGTCCATAAAAAAGCTAGTGTTACTTTACTCTTGCATTGAGTTCCAAATACAGTGAGGGGGAAGTTTACAAGAGTCAAAAAGGTTGTTGTTGTGGAGAAATTTCAATCTCTATACAACTTCTCTATAAGGAATGAAACTGAACATTGTAAATACAATGTGAAAACCTTCTATTTGTTATTCTTTCATAGGTATATCATATGCCAGTATGGACATAAGCCATGTGAGCCAAAAGGGTATTGATAGAATAATGTACTTATTTCTCCCAGATCATTTAGAAGATATGTAGTAGTCCCCATTATAGACTTGTTGACTGTGATACAACTTTACAATAATTTTGTTTTCTAACTTCATTGTGAATTAATCAACAAACTCACAGTGGAGAAAATCCATCAGAGTATAAGAATTATGGAAACTGTTGTTTGTCCTGGTTCACATTGAAAATATATTGGTTTATTTTATAGGAAAATAGTATGAATGCAGTAAGTGTTATTAAACTGAGTCCTTCCATTTTCTTCAAAAATGTAAAGAAACTCATATGGGGAAAGGATCCAACAAATGTGAGCCTGTACTAAATGTTTAAAGCACCACAGGAATCTTCAAACACATAAAAGAACCCATATGAAGCTGAACCCTATGAATGCAAACAACTTAATAATGCCTTTAGTTCTGATTCCTCTTTACAATTACAGTGAAGAATGTATATGGAAGTAAAAACCTATGAATATAAACTATGTGGTAAATCTTTAACATACCAAACTTCTCAATTGTATGGTAGAGTTCAAAAAGACAAAAGGGTGCATCATATAATTTAATAAATATTTTACTCATGCCAAGTTTCTTCACAGGCAGAAAAGAAGTAATTCTGCACAGAAACAATATGAATGTAAGCAATGTGGGAAAGCCTTCACATGTCACAGCATTCTGAAAATGCATGAAAAAAATCGGATTGGAGAGAAACTCTATGAATGTAATCAATGTATTAAAGCCTTTGCATATCACAGTTATTTGAAAATACATGAAAGAATTCATACTGTAGAGAAGTCCTATGAATGTAAGCAATGTGGTAAAGCTTTTACACGTCTTGTTAATCTTCAGAGGCATGAAACAATTCACACTGGAGAGAAACCTTATGAATGTAATCAATGTGGTGTACTCTTTACTTTTCACCGTACTCTGAAAATACATGAAAGAATTCATACTGGACAGAAACCTTACAAATGTAATCAATGTGATAAGGTCTTTTTATGTAGCAGTCATCTTCAAAGGCATGAAAGAACTCATACTGGAGAGAAACCCTGTGAATGTAAGCAATGTGGAAAAGCCTTTACACATGACAGTAATCTGAAAATGCATGAGAAAATTCATACAGGAGAGAAACCCTATGAATGTAATCAATGTGGTAAAGCCTTTGCATATCACAGTTATTTGAAAATACATGAAAGAATTCATACTGGAGAGAAACCCTATGAATGTAATCAATGTGATAAAGTTTTTGTACATAAAAATAATCTTCATAGGCATGAAAGAACTCATACTGGAGAGAAACCTTATGAATGTAAACAATGTGGTAAAGCCTTTACACGTGACAGTAATCTGAAACTACATGAAGCAATTCATACTGGAGAGAAACCCTATGAATGTAATCACTGTGATAAAGTTTTTGTACGTAAAAGTCATCTTCAAAGACATGAAAGAACTCATACTGGAGAGAAACCGTATGAATGTAAAGAATGTGGTAAAGCCTTTACACATGACAGTAATCTGAAAATGCATAAAGCAATTCATACTGGAGAGAAACCCTATGAATGTAATCACTGTGGTAAAGGCTTTGCACATCCCAGTAATCTTAAAGCACATGAAAGAATTCATAATGGAGAGAAACCGTATGAATGTAGTGAATGTGGGAAAGTCTTTAAACATCACAGTAGTCTGCACATACATAAAAGAAAACATACTGGAGAGAAGCCCTTCAAATGTAATCAGTGTGATAAAGCCTTTATAAGTAACAGTCAACTTCGATACCATGGAAGAATGCACACTACATAGAAAACCTGTGAGTAATCAGTGTGGTAAATTCCTTGCAAAACAGTCACTTTAAATACATTGGAATACTGATACTCTTCAATACTCATATAATCAAAGTCTGATATCTTAAAGTTTACATAATTTTTTAAATCCATAAGGCTTTTCTCTATATGAATTTGTACGTGTAAAGAAAGTTAAGAGGGGCATAACAATACTTGAACATATTGTTCACATAAGAATATTTTTTTCTTTCAGAATAATTTTGTGTAACTGAACAGAGCAGAGGGTTGCTGACTGAAAATCTTTCCAAATCCTTTATAGCCATAGATGCTCTTAGCATAGAGCAAAACATTATATATTTGAACAATAAGGTAAACCTTTTAGATACCAGACTTCTCTTCAATCACATGAAAATACTCAGACATACTGTGTGTATTAGGTCCTTTTCTGTTGCTGTGTGAAAACAAAATGTTTAAAGCAAATTATAGAAGAGTTTATTTTGGCTTATGGTTCCTGAGGGACAAGAGTTCATCATGACAGGGCACCTGAGAGCTCACATCATCAACCTGAAAACATGAATCAGAGAGTGGGAACTGCATGGGGAGTGAAGCTTTAAACCCTCAAACACCACTCCCAAAAAACACCTGCACTGGACAGCAATGTTCAAGTGCCAGAGGACATTACTAACCAGCACATGAATTAACAGATAGGCAATGCCTTCACATATTACTGTCACCATCAAAGACATGAGAGAAATACTGGAGAGAAACTCTGTAAATGAAAACAATGGGTGAAACACCGTTTGCCAGTGTTTCTGCCATCTGTTGCAACCATTGACTCAGGATGAAGCAGAATTCTGGAGGTAAGCCTTTAGCTACTATAGCCTTTGTGTTACAGGAATGAATTGTTCACCTAGAGAAAATTATGAGTATGAGTTATGTTTATTTAAAGATTTTTTGTGTTTAGTCATGTCAGTATGTCTACATATGGGCATATGCATTTTTTGTTGATGCCCAAGGTGCATAACATTATCTTCTATCAGAATTAGGAGACATTGTCAGCTTCCTATCCTGAATGCTGAGAAAGACCTTTTATTACCCAAAGAGCAATCTCTCTATCTTCAGCAATAGCCCTCTAATGCCTTTGTATATCATCTTGATGTCAGGAAATAGGCAAAAAGTCATACAAGCGAAAGAAGTACCCTATTGATATAAAAAAACTTGTTAAAAAACATTAAATATCAAAATTGTCTCCAATTACAAGAATAATTCCTCTTTTGTGTCTTTTTCATCAAAGCCTTGAAGGAAGTAAATAATATATGATGTTCACTCAAGTCTTATGGTAGAAATCACTGCTTGTGGATTATACTTTGCATTTATGGATTAGAAACAGAAGTCTTCCGAATGTGTGGCAAATGCCTTATTGAATTTTATTTGGAGGGTCTTACATACCTTCTATGGTTTATTTTGCTCTTCTATTGTGTTTATTTGGTAATAGTTACTTATCTGCTACAAGGAATAGAATGTGATGCCCATCAAATATTTCATCCACTGATTATGTATGTAAATATTAGGTAGTTGAGGATGATAGTTTTCAAGCATTAATTTCTTGCAAAGGTTATTGATTTTGTTTTTCATATTTACACAAACTTTCTTGAGATGTTCTTATTTGTATTCTAGCCTTTGTTGTCAGTAATTAATCAGGGATACATTTGAACTTATTATCAAATATGCCTGCCTTCTGAGAATTTGGATCGACAATGTATGCCTAATATTTTCCACTTAGTCCACATATTTCAATAATGCAACCTTTAAAATGATTAATAGAAGAGAATACCAGAAATATTGAATACCTTGTGTGTATGTAAAGCAGCATTTTCATCTTTATGGTAGAGATGTAATAGTGGGATAGGTAGCACTCTCAATTGTATATGTATATCTCATCACATAGACCGAAGTTCTACAGAAATATAAATTTCCATTCTCCCTTATGTTATTATTAGATGAAGTACTGATTCCTCAAGGAAATGACTTGAGATACCAGAAAAATTTGACTGCAAGATTTCTTTCTAAACAAACATTTCTGTGATGTGGTTATGGGCATGTAGTCCCTGACAAATTTGTGAAAACCAGGTGACATCTTTTTGTATTATTCTCTCTTCCCTCTTTATATGGGCTCTATGATTATGCTCAAATTAATAGCCTTGCACACTTCACATATTTTTTCCTGGTGAAGAAATAAGTTTTGTAATAATATTATATCAATAAAGGTTTAAAACTGTGAACAGTGTTTTAATCTAAAAATATGAGAACAAGGGCCAATTGAAATAATATATCTATTTGCAAATGAAATGATAGTCATCTACATTGTTTTGGTTCATGTTAATTCTGAAGAGTAAATGTAAACCCTTGTTCATAACACTGTCATAAACATTGTCTCAGAAAATAAAATGATCGGCACAGAGATGACTCAATAGTAATGGTGGTTGCTACTAAGCCTGATGAATTTAGTTCAATAAGTAAGAACCCTCATGACTCCCACAAGTTTTCCTCTGACTTCTACCTCCACTTGCACTATGGCATATGCACACCCTTACACCACCACTTAAATAGATATTTTTTAAATGAAAATCAAAGGCCTTCCTGTGTTGTATAGGCTATCATCGAATCCCTGGACACAAGCAACCTTCCTGGAAACAGCTTCCAGAGTAGCTGCAGCTAGTTATCTCCCAATCTTAAAATCCTAAAGTACTTATGGGCATGTCTACTTAGCAGTTCTGGGACAGTCAAGGTTATGTTGTATGAAACCCTATATCAAATTTTTTTTTATTTATCCATAGGTGACAATCTCTAATATACTTTTTTGTCACCCTGCTGCATTGTGATATGCATTATGATATATTACACGGGGATCCTGAGGGTATCCTGAGAGTGCAGGGAACCATGATGGCATGCTGGTCAAATGGAATCAGAGGATAAATGTCAAATGGGGATAAATCATATCTGAGTGCAGACCAAGCAGCTTTCAAATCTGTTAAAAATGACAGGGATCAGTCCAAAGCCAGTTAACCATACCCAGGTCTCCATGTCATTGGCAGAAGTATCAGAACAGCATCAATCTTCTACCCACCAGGACCATGAGGTGGAAGCTTCCCCATGGAAGAGGGACATAGGGAAGACTGAGCTTATTTTGTCTAGGCAAAAAGGGGTCCTGTTTGTTTACAGTCTGGGCCAGGTGTTAGCAGCAGGTACTGCATTTGAGCAACTTGCCCAAAAGTCTGTGTTGCCATCATCCAGATGGAAATATCTTTGGAGACCTTGGGTCACTGTCAGAATCTGGGAGTCTCTGTCTGATATAATAAGCTTTTTTTAATTAACATTTTAAATGCCATATTCTTCAGATTTCTGAGCATTTGAGGACTGCCTGTCAATTAGATATGAATGGCTGACTGTCAGCTAGTATTCCCTAAATCTCCCATATCTTAGCAGCTTCCATAAGCCTTGGACTCTCTGTCTCTTGAGAAAGCAAAGAAGAGTGGCAGGGGAAAGATCCCAAGGCCAAATGAGAACAGGAGAAAAGGGGCTTGTGAGTCAGGGTGCAGCCCAACTCTGAGAAAAGGACCCTCTGAGAAAAGGAAAAGGACCCTCTTGGTGGACCAAAAACTCTATCCTGAATGAATTATATAGAAATAATAATTCCTTACCCAATCAGTCCTCTATGCCAGGGGTTTTCTTTTGACCCAGCATTTTAGCCTATTCTGGACAGGGAAAATGGAATGATGTATTCTCTTCTGGAACTGCTTAGAGGTGGTGTTGGGGCATTGTGTTGCCAGGGCCCCAAAAAAGGCTGAAAGGCTTAGTCACAGGCTGGGCAAAGGAGCATTTGTCAGAAGCATGTGGTTGTCTGACCTGGCTCCTGAGGCAGGTGACAATTGCATTTGGCTGGGCTAGTCCACATCACATAGACAAGAATCTCTGCTGGTTCACAACTGCTGCTTTGATGTTTCTGCCAGCCTGCTGGACTATAGACTAGAGATGGGAGTTAAAATTTATGAATTGATTTGGAGACTTCAAGCCTGTAGTTTTGGTAAGTGGAGACCAGGAGAGAAAAATGTCATTCTCAGCAATAGACATATGAGAAAGACTCCTGAATTGGAGCAGGGATGAGTCCTTTAAAAAGTAGCAGTAGACCCAAATAGTATCAGAATTGTATTAATGGTAAAATCTGAAATTTAAAATCTTAAGTATTAGTACTGCTACTCTATCCTGGCATAGGGGTGTGCTGTCCTCACCCACATGAGCAGCTGTGGACAACTAACATCAAGCTTCCACTGAACCTCTGCCCCACCCATGCTGCCCCTAGTAAAAGTGGTGGTGAGGTCATATGACCTGTCTGTTTTGACCTTAGCTAAGATGATGTCTTGACTATGTGGTTGCCCTCAATAAAGATGGTGCCTGACCACATGGCTGCCCTTATCAAATATGGCAGCTGACCATGTGGTTGCCCTTATTTAAGATGGCACTGCCTAAACATGTGATTGTCCTTATTTAAGATGGCAGTTCCTGACCATTTTTTTTTTCAAAATAAACTAAAAAGATAAGGAATGGATAAACTGAGGCATTTGAACAGTGTGAGCAGTAATGGTAGTGGCAGTGGCAGAAATGTATTTCTGCGGCAAGTCCACCACCCTTTTCTCTTGGCAGACTGTGGGGTGGGGCTCAGAACTGTGTGCCAAATTCCCATGGGTAGAACAGAAGGTCCTGGCAGCAGAGTTAAGTGACACAGAGAAAAGATTTAAGAGATAGAACTACATATAAGGATAGGAATTAGGAGCAAGGGAGAGGCAAGGAGAGTGAGCTTTTCCTGGTGGGCAATTTTGCATGTCACAGAAAGGAACCTGGCAACAGTTTTGATGTAATTACTTAGTGGAGGCTGGATATGCATGGGGAGTTGTAGACGAGGAAGGGGCTGGGATATGGTAGGCATATTTTTCCATAATGAGGTATAACAAGATAGTCAATGGACCATCATCACTGAGACTATGGGCTATGGAATTCAGAGGGCACAATGTGCCTCCATATGCCATCACATGGGGTGGTGGCAAAGAGGCTATGAGCCCAAAAGACACAAGGTGCCAGTGAACGAAACCAGACTGGTCTCCAGCATCCCAGAGTGTCAGTGAAAACAAACAGTGCAAGATAGCGAATGGACCGTAGTCACAATACCTATGGGCCAGGGAAGGCATAGACCTGAGGGGTTTAGAGCCCAAAAGACAAGTGGTACCAGCACCACAATCATGAGAGATGAGCAAATCCTCAGTTGTGGGAAAATGGCCAAAAGAGAGGCTTATCTAAGGGGTAGTGGGCTTGCCAATTATGCCAGTGTTGGATGAAGTGGGTGTTGAAGGTTCCAGGGCTCCTAGCATGTCTCAGAGTATCCCAGAATGTTGGTAGGCTGGAGAAATGTGCCAGGAGGACCCCTGCCAAGTCACTAGCACCAATGTAGTGAATTATTACTCAGGGAGGCAGGGGGTATCCCACACATTTGGGGAAACATTCTGACACGATGGACAGATGCAGCAGTGAGCTGGCAGGCAAGCTACTCCTTGTGAGCATGGCGGCTGGGGCGGTGGGTAGACGTTCACAACCCAGATGCTACATCCCTGCGGAAGTGGTTTATTATAATAGCGAAACAAAGAGAAGATAGGAAAGAGGAGAGAGAGAGAGAGAGGAAAAGAGAGAGAGTAGTTGAGGGGTGCACACCTCATGGGAGTGGAGGGAGAGAGAAAAAAAGAAAGGGGCAGAGTTTTTTCTTAAGAAGAGGATTCTGTCAGGACACAAAGCAGCCCCAAGTGGCAGGTCAGAATATTAACAATAAGTCTGTGGCTGGATAGCCAACATGAAGCAGTTCATTGTTGTAGCCCACAGAGGTTTCCTAGTGAGATCTGAGCTTGCTTTACTAGCAGGGCTGCATAAGAAGATGATTGGACCACAGGCCTGGGTGCCAGGTGTTTGGAAGTGTCTACACTTGGTTGTGTCTAGCATGGGGAAGTCTTTTGCCTCACCCCTTGGCATTGTTATAAGAAGCCTTTTTGAATAAAGTTCTAGGCCTTTGGTTATTGACTCAGTTCCTCCTATTGCTATCATGTGTTTCTGTCTTTCCTCTCTTCATCTAGGTACCTTTTTCTACCTAAATATTTCTTCCTTCTCCCTCTTCAAGAGCTCCCTGGACATAAATGTGGGAGCAGGTCTCCCACAGATCATGAAATCTTAGGCACTTTAAGACAACTCTACCATGTGCTACATAATGGCCCAAAACATCTAGATGTCAGTCCTGCCCACCCTGTTGTGTAGACTCTGCAGCAGAAAGCATAGGTGGACAAAAATGTCAATGTTGTCAAGGACCAGGTTATGATGCTGTTTGAAACTGCTCTGTCTCCTCTGGTTTCTCCTTTGAGGATCCCAAGGTCCACTCCAACTTCGTCAACTGTGTGATCAAACTCGGCCTGGTTGTGTAAGGAGACTTGTGAGATATAGATGGCACATAGTGGAGCATGCTGGATTCTAGTATCATGTTCTTGTAAGGCATTGATGAAGATAGGGTGACAGCAGAGAAACCCAGTGCTGCTGTTCCTCATTACTTCTCCCCCACATGAAAGTGATGAAGGTGCTTCTCCCATGGAAGGAGTAGACTAAAGACTCCTTCTCATTGGAAAGCCCATGTACTGTGTGTTCATAGTTTCCAAGTGACTCCCCAGCAGCCTTGACCCACCCTGACCCACCTGGCTCTCTGCTAATGTCTAGAGGATCTCCTCTCCCTATCCTTGGATTTTCCTCAGGCAGAAAAAAAAAACTGCTTCCACAAAATAGCTATTTGGGTATTATATATTTTCTGTGGCTTTTTAAAACTTTATTCTGAAATTAAAATTATGCAAAATAAAAAAGATGTAGTTTTATAAATCTCACTCTCCTTGTAAAGTAACACTCAGAATACTATGAGGTTTTCCTGGCTCGGGGAACAAAAACAATGGCAGCCTGGCTATTACTAGCTGATGTGCCTTTCTTGGTAAGATGGATTGGTGACCAAATGTGATGATTAATTCCTTTTTGCCCTTGGCTTCCTGATATGACTTAATAAAAAATTGTTGGTGATTGTGCACCCCACAGATTTAAAGTAGACATGAATAATGGTTTTTCATCTTTAGAAGCTTAGATTTGTGATTCTTTTAAGATTTTTATAAGATTATATTTTGATATAAATAATATTTAAATTGATTCTTTCTTTGCAACTGCAAAATGAAGCCTGACAGTAGAAGAACTAACTGAGAAGAATACCCCACTTGCTAACAATTTGTTAATCTGTAACAAGTTGCTTAGACATGAATGTATGTGGGTCATTGCAAAGAATTTTTTACCTATAATGTGTAAAACATTTAATTATGTGAGGGTATTGGACATGCCATTTTCTACTGGTGCTCATTTTAATTGTTCACCTGAAGAAAAATAGAATGTAATTGTATAGTAAGTTTTTATTACTTTAAAGATTTTTCCGAGGAATATAAGTTGTGGGGAAAATAAAGCCAGATACCCAAGCATGTTGAAGGTGTATGTTCATGTGTATGTTCCCTCCTTTTGCTGGCCCCAGATAATTAAGTTATGCTCCCTCATAGAAACAAGTACATAAAAATAAAGGTTATGTTGTCCCCAGGTCACAAGACCCCCAAGCAAGACCACCACAGAGAATCCGATGTAAGCACACAGAGGTTTTTAATAACAAAACAAGCACCATCCAACATCCGACATAGCGGGTGGAGGAGAACGGACCCTGAGCACTCACTTTAAGGGGTTTATATAGGAAAAGTTTACATGCAGTTTGGGATTGGACATGGAAGTTAGGGGTGAGGTAGTTCTTTGAAGTTACTGGCTGAACTATAAGTATGAGTTTACTGATGGCTAACAGGATTCAGGGTATCTACAGAGACATAAATTTTTACTCCCTATGTCCTGCTTTTGTTGAACCCAGGATATACACATTCAGATTTATTGTTCCAGTCCTGCTCTCCTCCAAGGTCAACTTCTGGTCAGTGGAGCCCATTACTCCCCATGTTATGTTTTGCCAAGTCCAGGATACATAGATTTATTGTCCCAGCCTTGTAAGTTCAACTTCTGGTCACTTCTAAAACTGCTGGTCAGCAAATACCTTTGGAGGAGAGGAGGGGGAAGCATCTCTCAAGATGGCTACTGATTTTTCCCTTTCAGTTAAAAACAGTAAAATTTTCTACAATGATGAAATAGCGCTGAGACCGACCACAGCCAGGGCTAGTTAAAATGAATGTTCTCTGGTCCTGCATGGAAAAAGCTGTGGTCTTCCTTAGAGCCAGACTGCCCAAGGGCTAAAACAGCCTTGTTCTGAGGTTAGAATGGCTCAGCATAGCCATCCAAGAGCAGTGTTCACCGTGCTGAGAGGCAACTTTTCCTTGATATTTCCTGCATTCATGTTCTCTGTCCTTTGTATTCGTGTGAATTGTAGCATTGATACCTCTATCTTTGAGAACATACATCATTTTTAACAGGTAGCATTGGCTCCTAAGCCATCTACATTACCAGTAGCATTTACTTGAGCTTAGACCTTGTGATAAAGGAGGAACATACTAGAGACATTTCTGTCCATCATTTTTGTAGTTTATGTATTTATCTGCATGACTTGAGCTGAGTGCCCCAAATGTCTCTGCTTTTATATTAGGAGCACATTCAGACATGGACTTGTTCTACTTCTTAGGACATATGCAGACCTCTGACCATCACGTCCAGACTCCCTGTGTTAAGCCCCATTCTTCCTTCGTTGAGGAAAGGCATTGATGTGGAAATGGCTCCCATGCTCTCCCTGTCTGCACCAGGTAAGAAATCTTTCTCAGCTCCTTTGTGTTGGCTGTTGTCGTGGCTATTCTTGACAGTCAACTTGACCATATATGGAATTAACTCAAATCCAGACAATTAGGTACATCTGTCAAGTTTTTTTTTAATTAAATCATGTGAAATAAGAAAATCTATCATTAATTCAGGTCTGTCTGAGGTGATAAGAGATACTTCTTAGGAATTCCTGTGTACAATGAAGCCCAGCTGATACATCCAGTCTCTTCAATTTTCTATAAGTAGACAGCCATTGCTGGTCTAGCTGGAACACAGCCAATGATGCATTCTATTAAATCTCCTTTTCACATAGAAGAAAGAGATCCATTCTGTCAGTCCTGTCTTCCTCGAGTACCTTAACTAATACTGCTGTTTTATTTGATGCTTGCTCTTTTTTGTTGCTGTATTTTTTCCACCTTTTCCCTCTGGAAGATGTGCTGGTAACAACCAGACTCATCAAAAGCATTCTTCCTTGCCCTATTTCTGTCTTTGTATTCATGTTAATTTGGAGACTATCCTTTTCATTATTATTCATTTTTCAAGAGATTGACTTGGATTTCAGAAAGAAAACTCCTACAGAATGGAGCCATCATCCATCCTAGATTTATCACAGTATTTGTGCTCTGGCTCCTGCTTTTCTCTCAGTGTTGCCTGAAGTCCCTGAACCCTTTAGCCTGAACTCAGCATGATGCCACAGAACCTCTCTTTAATTTTTAATATCCCCGGTACCCTTCTAACTGAGGTACAGGACTATCACTCCACTCCACATTTTGTAATGAGCTGTGCAAACTAACCACCTTGTATCCAGGAGGAGAGGGGAAGTGTCTAAGGAGTGCTGGAAGACAGAAGAATCAGCTATTGGAGGCCATGTGCAAGTGCTGTTAAAATGCAAATTTCTGCAGACCTGGGAAAGGTCTGGGCCTGGCTTGAAAGCCTTGGCCAGAACCTATTGTGCTGTGTCCTTGAGCATACTCAAACCCTAAGGGAGGTGCTCATGTCACTCAGACCCCACTAGCCAATCAGGATCTCCAGGCAGACCACCAGTCAGAAGGGAAGGAGGGCTCTTCCAGGCTCCATGTTGCAGGCTAGGATCCACAGCTGAGCAAGCAGGAGTGGTTTGGAGTTCTGTGCTGTGAACTCTGCTGAAAGGAGCTGTGTGGAGAGAGTGGAAGAGCTTGGAAACAGCGACATGGTGAGTGAGGTGCTGCTCTGCTCAGTTGGGGAGGAGCAGATGCCTGAGCCTTGAGAGCCACGTGGTGGATCCTCTGCAAATGGGAGGCAGCAGACCAGAAAAGGAGTCTTATAAAGTCCTTGTAACTCCCTGGCCAGGGCAGGAGCCTGTGCATAAAGTTCCCGTGGGGGCTGCATCTGCTTAGAGCACTAGGAGCACGGTGAATGAATGTGGGTGCAGTAAAGAGGCCAAACTTGCAGCTCCGCGGGTGAAAAGGGAAAAGTTCATTAAAAAATTGGCAAGGCTGTGTGCTGGGAAACTATCAAGAACAAGAAGGTAGATAGACACAGTTTGACAAAAGTTGTATTTTATTATGCTGAGGGTCCTCAGAAGGTACACATTCTGAATTCCTACCTTCAGGGTCAAGCTTCTCTTCCCAAGGCTGCTCACCTGTGCCTTTTATCTCAACCGAAAGTCAGGTCCATTTTCTGACAGAAGTCTCTTATTCCATAGTCTCTGATTCAAGCAGAGACTATGAAATGCAAATTTTTGCAGACCTGGGAAAGGTCTGGGCCTGGCTTGAAAGCCTTAGCCAGAACCTGTTGTTCTGTGTCCTTGAACACACTCAAACCCTAAGGGAGATGCTCATGTCACTCCTGGGGGAGACTCTCCAGCCACATGACAGATCAAGGTGGCATCTCACCAGATGAGCAGAGCAGAGCATTGCTATTGACCTCTGCTTATATACTGTCCAGTGGGTGTCATGGGGTTCTAGGACTGTGTCTGGTTATCTTTAGTGAGTGATATCACTGAATTCTGTTTATCTGGTACAACCTTGGGTGTGTGTGGGGGATCCTGACTAAGCTGTCTTTACCTGTCTAAAAGGCAGTTTGTACTCTGCTTATTAGAGGTTGAAAGGAGAAGCAGTAGGGAATGTTTCCAGGGTCAAATGGGAACAGAAGAAAGGGAGTTGTGAGCTGAGGGGTTGGGGCAGGGTTTATGAGCAGGAAGCCTAGAGGCTAGCATTGACCTTGACAAGTTAATAGGCACACAGTCATGTAATTGGAAGAGCTACTTGACCCTCTTGCCTGAGAAAAGGAGTATGACTTGGTGTTTTGGTTTTTTGGTTTTTTGGGTTTTTTTTTTTTGTTTTGTTTTGTTTTTTTTTGCTAGTAGGAATGTTTTTCA
>CABHPR010091385.1:0-11576 GCA_902168415.1 Peromyscus melanophrys
TCCCTGTATATTTATTACAAACTCTGTTAATAAAATACTGTTTTCAAAAAAAAAAAAAAAAAAAAAGAACAGTTAGCAAGAAGCCTGCCACGGCCATACAGTTTGTAAGCAATATAAGTCTCTGTGTTTACTTGGTTGGTTCTGAGTGGCTGTGGGACTGGCAGGTGAAAGAGATTTATCCTGACTGTGGGCCAGGCAGGAAAACTATAGCTACACCCAAGTGTGATAGAAAACTAATGCAGGATCATGCAACAGTATTTTAAAGAGAAAAAGGGGTTTGGCTGGTGGTTGGTCACAGCTGAAATTTTGAGGGAACGATAATGGATCAAAGTCTCCGACTGGTTGTTTTCTCAGTGTGTTCTCCTTCAGGTGACATGGATCACAACGTGACCACATTCAATGAAGCCTGAAATGTTTACCACATCTTTGTGTAACATCACAAATGGGTTATTTGCTAATCATTATTTTATTTCTTCTTATTATAAATCACAAAGTATTTCATGTTTTCACAGGAAAATGGCCATTTTTAGTTTTAAGAATATATTTGCCCAAGGAAAATTATGGAAGCCTTAAGGAAGACCTATGACCGAGGAATGTCATTGCTGTTTCTCAGAAACATCTTAGATAATAAATCATTATCAGGTTTACAAAGAACTGTCACAAAAATAATTAAGAGTTACTCTTGATATTTTGAGCAAAAAAATCAAAACAAACCACTTCAACTTCACCAAAAAAATTTTTTATTTTTTAAAAAATCCATAGTAGTAACTTTAATTTACCAGAAATATTTCACAATTTGAATAAATGTTGTTTTTATATCTTCAATAAGTAAATGCTCAATGAATTAAAATACTATGGACCATAAACTTCAACTGATCAACCTAATTAAATGTGTGGTGATATTGTGTCCCCAAATATATTATGTACCCTAATAAACTTATCTGGGTTCAGAGAACAGAACAGCCACTGGACAGACATAGAGGCTAGAAAATGGTGGCACACACACCTTTAATTCTATCACTTAGGAGGCAGAGATCCATTCGGATCTCCGTGAGTTCAAGGGCACACTGGAAACTGCCAGGCATGGTGACATACACTTTTAATCTCAGAAAGTGATGGCAGGAAGCAGAAAGGTATATAAGACATGAGGACTAGGAACTAAGTTTGTTAAACTTTTAGGCTTTTAGCAGCAGTTCAGCTGAGATCCATTCAGATGAGGACTCAGAGGCTTCCAGTTTGAGGAAACAAGATCAGCTGAGGAATTGGCTTGTTCTGTCTCTGATCTTTCAGTGTTCACCCCAATATCTGGCTCCCATGCTTTTTTATTAATAAGACCCTTTAAGATTTGTGTTATATAAATAAATGATAAATATCATGGTTTAGAAAATGAAGATGGATTTTGATGTTTGGGAAAGTTATTTCTTCTCTTCTCAAGAGAAAATATGTCTTAAAGACACAAAAAAATTAAGGATTCACTTCAACTTTGAGAGTAGGTCTTACTAAAATCTTTCAGTACATGATCAAAGAAAATTCAGGGTCCCAGAGTACTTCTCCATTCAATCAAAGAAGGTAGGTTTCTGTAGTATAAACTGAGGAAATGTAATATCATAGAGTGTGATAAATTACCAGATCATAAAATAGCCCAGATGGCAATCAGCCCAGGGTATGGACAGTCTATAAGGTGCATTGATTTTTAAGGTTTTTAACATGGACTAGGGATGGTGCCATCACTGACACTTTTATAAGGAGACTGGCATCAGAGGTTTCCTTTTCTTTCAGGTAAAGTGGTGTCTCTGATTGCTAATTCTTTCACTGTGTGTAAGTCATGCTTATCATGCTTTTAGATACCAATCGCCTTCCAAGCCTCCCCTCAATGTCATGTCAAGCAAAATTACAGTGGCAATGTAGCAAATCTAATTAGGCCATGCTGACCTTAGCAGTCGGCAGTTATCGTCTATCTTAGCAGAAGCTTGTTAGAATGCTGAAAAATGAAAACAAAGAAGATATTTTTATTTATTACTAGCCCTTTTAAAATAACTCATTGGCTTCCGAAAAATAGAAAGTTAGCAAATCCTCTGTCAGGGGTCTCATTTATAATAGAAAAAAAAGGGGCCCTTTGAGGCATGCTTTTTTTTGTTTGTTTGTTTTTTGTTTTTTGTTTTTCAAAACAGGGTTTCTCTGTGTAGCTTTGCGCCTTTCCTGGAACTCACTTTGGAGACCAGGCTGGCCTCAGACTCACAGAGATCTGCCTGCCTCTGCTGGGATTAAGAGGCATGTTTTTAATTACACATCTATTCCTAATTTGAAAGTGTATACTCTTTCTAAAAATACTTAATTCATTTAAGTGAAATAATTTTAGTGTAAATTAAGGGGTCAATAGAAAATATAGTATGTGGTGGTATTGTGTTCCCCAAAATATTGTGCACACTAATAAATTTATCTGGGGTCAGAGACAGAACAGCCACAATGTTAAACATGAGGATAGGCAGTGGTAGCACACGCCTTTAATCCTAGCACTCCAGAGGTAGAAATCCCTCTGGATCTCTGTGAGTTCAAGGCCACATTGGAAACAGCCAAGCAAGGTGACTCACGCCTTTAATCCCAGAAAGCCAGCCTTTAATCCCAGGGAGTGGTGGTAGAAAGCAGAAAGGTATATAAGGCGTGAGGATCAGAAACTAGAAGCATTTGGCCTGGTTAAGTATTTGGCCTGGTTAAGCGTTTGGCTGGTTAAGCGTTCAGGCTTTTAGCAACACAGTTCAGCTGCGATTCATTCTGGATGAGGACTCAGAGGCTTCCAGTCTGAGGAAACAGGATCAGCTGAGGAACTGGTGAGGTGAGGTGGCTGTAGCTTGTTCTGGTTCTCTGATCTTCCAGCATTTACCCCAATACCTGGCTCAGGTTTAATTTTATTAATAAGACTCATTAAGATTCATGCTACAATAGTACACTAAAATGACATGGAGTATCAGTTTAAATGATACAGAGTTACGCATTTTGGAGTGCACATTTCCTATCATTGCGTATTAAGAGAGGAGGAACTTCAAGGTTTGCTCAGAGCAAGGGCTGTTGTCTTCTTCAGTGGATGAAGGAGCCTCTCCCTCACCACATTACAGTCGTTTCTGAGACATTCATTCAGGTGGATTGCAGCCAGGCACACTTGGCCAAGGTTAACAATGGTGATTGTTTTCTACTGTGTTTATTTATACTACATTTATTTTTGAATTCACTGTTATCTTTGCTATTCTGTCTAAAACCAGATTCATGCACTTTTGTGTTATTTGTTTACTTTCTTAATTAGACAAATTACTAGTTCACATTTCACCCATAACTGCATAAATGTTCCAACAGAAACACAAGTAATAAACTGCTATAAAATGTTGGCAGCATTATTTATGCATACATATATAAGATATATGGATATATAGATGATTTCTCTAATGTAATAATTTTTAACATATCCCAATCACCTAACATAACCAAACCTATACTTCTCCACTTTACAATGCCATTCTTCTATGAGTCTTTCCTTTCTTTTCCTCTCCCACTCTATTTTCAACTGAGTACACTGTAATATATAGTGTCCCAAACTGAGGTTTACTCTACCAATGCCTCCAAGTGTAGATTATTATGCAATAGTAGTGACAGAGACTGTGATAAATGTTTAACTCCAGGCAAAGTCTATTTAGCCTTTATGAAAGATTAGAATCTCAGGACCCTTGAGACTCAAGAAGTGGGTTTTTCTTTGCATGCAACTCACCTGAAAGATTTTAAAGTTGCTTCTTGGTTATGCTGTCAGTCTATTTTGGAGTACCTATTTACTTCTTTTTCTCTTCAGTCTTTCTAAGTTATCTGAGTTTTTTTATGATAGCTGCTTATTTTTTTATTTAATTTTTTAAAAAATTTTACATACCATCCTCAGTTCCCCCTCCCTCCCCTTTTCCCATCCCCTACCTCATCTCCATCCCAAGCCTTATCCACTCCTCAGAGGGGTAAGGCCACTTGGGTAGTCAACAAAGTCTGCCCCCTGCATCAAGGCTAAGCAAGGTATCCCACCATAGGAGATGGGCTCCAAAATGCCAGTTCTTGCACCTGGTATAAGTCTTGGTCCCACTGCCAGGAGCCCCACAAGCAGAACAAGTTTCGCAACTGCCACCCACATTCAGAGATCCTAGTTCAGTCCTATGCAGGTTCCCCAGCTGTCAGTCCAAAGTCCTGAGCTTCCACTAGCTTGGGTCAGCTGTCTCTGTGGTTTTCCCCATCATGATCTTGACTCCCCTTGCTCATATGATCCCCCTCCCTCTCTTCAGCTGCTCTCCAGGAGCTCAGTCCAGCGCTTGGCTGTGGATCACTGTGTCTGCTTCCATCAGGTACTGGGTGCAGGTTCAATGATGACAGTTAGGGTAGTCACTAATCTGATTATAAAGGAAGCCCATCAGGCACCCTCTCCACTGTTGCTAGGAGTTTTAGCTGGGGCCATCCTTATGGAATCCTGGGAATTTACCTAGCAGCAGGTTTCTCCCTTGCCCATAATGGCTCCTTCTATCAAGATATCTCTTTCACTGCTCACCCTCTCCATCCCTCCCCCCAACTCAGCCATCTTGATCCCTCATGTTCCCTCTCCCATCCCCTCCCTTCTACCCCCTCCCAGTTCACCCAGGAGATCTTAACTATTTCCCCTTCCTGGGGCCCTTTATATGTGACCCTCTTAAGTCCTCCTTTTTACTTAGCTTCTCTGGAGTTGTGGATTGTATCCTGGTTATCCTTTGTTTTGCATCTAATAACCACTTATGAGTGGGTACTATAACACAAATTGCTAAACAGTCTTATTAACAAAAAATTGGAGCCAGATATTGGGGTGAAAACTGGAAGATCAGACAAATAGAATACGCCACAGCCAATCTCACCTTGCCAACTCCTCAGGCAATACTGTTTCTATGAATCCTCATACTGAAAGCCTCTGAGTCTTCACCTCTGAGGATCTCATTTGAACTGCTGCTAGAGGTTCCTAGTCCTCACACTTTATATACCGTTCCGATTCCTGCCATCACTTCCTGGGATTAAAGGCGCGTGTCCTTCCCAAGCAAAGTCAAGATCTCAAGTGCTGGGATTAAAGGCATGTGCCACCATGCCTGGCTCTATTCCCAGTGTGGCTTTGAACTCACAGAGATCCAGATGGATCTCTGCCTCCTGAGTGATAGGATTAAAGGTGTGTGTGTGTGCCACCACTGTCTGGTCTCTACGTTTAATCTAGTGGATGTTCTGTTCTCTGATCCCCAGATAAGTTTTATTGGCATGATCAATATATCAACCACAGAGTATATACTGTGTTTGTCTTTCTGTGTCTGGGTTACCTCACTCAGGATAATTTTTTTCTAGTTCCATACATTTGCCTACAAATTTCATGATGATTTTTTTTTTTTTTTTTTTTTTTTACTGCTGATTAATGCTTCATTGTGTAAATACACCACATTTTATCCATTCTTCCATTGATGGGCACTAGGTTGTTTCCAGGTTTTGGCTATTATGAATAAAGCTGCTATGAAAATTTGTTGAGCAAGTGTCCTTGTGGTATGATTAAGCATCTTTTGGGTGTATACCGAAAAGTGGTATTGCTGATTCTTGAGGTAGGTTGATTCCCAATTTTCTGATAAACCGCCATACTTCTTTCCAGAGTAGGTGTACAAGTTTGCACTCCCAGAGCAGTGGAGGAGTGTTCCTCTAACTTCACATACTCTCCAACATAAGCTGTCATTAGTGGTTTTGATCTTAGCCATTCTGACAGGCTACAGACCTCAAAAGAGCAATACTCAACTTCATATGAACAAACAAAAAAACCGGAATAGCTAAAAAAATTAAAAACAAAAACCTGTAAATAAAGGAACTTCTGGAGGCATCACCATCCCTGACTTCAAGATCTGCTATAGAATCATAGTAATATAAACGGCTTGATATTGGCATAAAAACCAATGGGTAAACAAAACAAATTATTGAAGACCCTGACATTAATCCATACATCTATGAATACCTGATTTTTGACAAAGAATTCAAAATTATACAATGGAGAAAAGAAAGAATCTTCAACAAATGGTGCTCGCATAACTGGATGTTGACATATAGAAGAATGCAAATAGATCCATATCTATCATCGTGCACAAAACTCAAGTCCAAATGTATGAAAGACCTCAACATAGATCCAGTTACATTGAACCTGAAAGAAGAGAAACTGGAAGTAGCCTTGAATGAGTTGACACAGGAGACCATTTCCTAAATATAACACCAGTAGCACAGACACTGAAAGCAACAATTAATAAATGGGACCTCCTGAAATTGAGAAGTTTCTGTAGGGCAAAGGACATGGTCAATAAGACAAAATGGCAGCCTACAGAATGGGAAAAGATCTCCAAAATATATAAAGAACTCAAGAAACTAGAGCTCAAAATACCAAATAATATAATTAAAAAATAAGGTTCAGATCTAAACAGAAAGCTGTTTTCTTATGCAAAAGTTAGGAATTTCTTGGAAGATGGAATTTAGCTCTTCTGCCATAATTCATTATTTGGAGGGCTTTGCCATGAAGGAAGACCTGTTTGGCCAGGAGAAACATCATTCAGATTTCCCTTTTTCCTCTCAGTCTTTAATATCATAAAAACCATGTTCCCATACAAGACAACTCATAGGAGAGAGTATGTGGATGGAAACTCTTATTTTGAAGGAGCTCTTCAGTTTAAAATTTCTTAGAGGTTCAACTATTTTCTCATTACCCAGAATCTGATATATGTTCCCCCTTATTACTTAGTCATGAACTCATGAATTATTCATGTCTGGACTCCAATACAAGTTCAGAACTTTCTATTTTCATCTTCATCTTCACTTCTCTAATGAGTCACAAGCAAAGCAAAACCTAGTATAATTTCTGTAGTCATCTTGATTGCTTTGTTATAAGAGGGATCTCTTTCAATATTCCACATTCTGAGAAGCAACTTGAATCAGCTTTCAGAGTCTTACATCATCACTGATGTTCAACTAGCAGGTACAACCTTTGTGATATCTATAATCACATCAGCCTCTAAGAATTCTCTCCCCAGTTCTTCTCTAAATAAGACACCCTAGCTCCTGAATTCAGTGTTTTATATAAGAATGCATATAAGGTATCCTTCAATGGGCCTAAAAATATTAGAACTGTAAATGTAAGGTTCTGATACTGGTATTTAAATTTGATCAATGTATTTTAACCCAAATATTTTAAAAGTTACCAAGCTCATATTAATGTCATAATATAGTCCTACGAAAAGACTGTTGTATAACCAAGTAAGTGAAACCAAGAATAATAGTGTGAGAAGATACTTATTAGTTATACTAAGAAAGTATGCAATGTAGAAAGCAGAAAGGTATATAAGGCGTGAGGACCAGTAACTCGAGGCATTTGGCCTGGTTAAGCATTTGGCTGGTTAAGCATTCAGGCTTTTGAGCAGCAGTTCAGCTGAGACCCATTCTGGATGAGGACTCAGAGGCCTCCAGTCTGAGGAAACAAGACCAGCTGAGGATCCAGCGAGGTGAGGTAGCTGTGGCTTGTTCTGGTTCTCTGATCTTCCAGTCCACCCCAATACCTGGCTCAGGTTTGATTTTATTAATAAGAACTTTTAAGATTCATGCTACATATAACCACTGAAAATTGAGAGACTTGAGCTCTCAATAAATGTCTTATTACATATGTCTTATGTGTTTTAATACAATAATGAAGGATAACCAAGTCAGAGGGCTTCATGACTGCCTTTAATGCTACAGAATACAAACACCTGCAGTGGTGAAAGAATAGCAATGTGATATGATAGAATTCACAGAGGTAGTCAAAACCCACAGCTAATTGATCTTTGACAAAGGAGCAAGGAACAACAGTGAGGAAGAGACATTCTACTCAACAAATGGTCTGGCTTACTAGTATATTAACATGCAAAAATTAAATAATCTTCATTTGGACACGGAGTGAACACCTCCAGAATAATACCTTAAAGTTACATTTAAATACCTAAGTGCACAGTGCCAAAAGGAAGAACTCGAAGATGGCACAGCAGAAATTTGAAATGACATTGTGTAGGAGAATATTTTTAGGTATAGTACCAAAATAACCATAAATGAAACAACTTATAAACTATATTTTATTAAAAATTTTCATTAAAAATGATTGAGTGAATTATACAATCTTGAAAATAAAAGGACCACTCACAGTTTAGGGAAAAATATTTTTGAAGTCATATCTGATAAAAAAAAAACAATTATTTAATACACAGAAAAAATGTTATAATCTCTGCAATAAGAAATTAAGCAGTTTGATTTAATAAACTGGCAAAAAGCTGAACACACAGCAAGGATGATAAAGAGAAGGCAAATGAGTATATGTGAATATGATCTGTACCACATGTCATGAGGCAAATGCAAATTTTAAAAAATGAAATATTAAAATGTCTCATAAACACAACTGCTCTAACGTGAACTGAGCAAGGACAATGGAAATAGACTCACCAAAATAGATAGGGAAAAAACAATATGGCCTAAACTTTACACAAAGAACTATAGGCAGCTAAGGGATGAAGATAGGAAAATAGGTGAGAGGTCTTCCCCAGGAAGAGCATATCAACTGATTATCCAATACTATATCTTCTGTCATGAAACATGACATCATACAAACAGAGCAGGTTGTACACACACACACACACACACACATACACACACATGCGTAAGTGTATGTATAATATTGCTGTACTTATGAATTATGGATGTGCACATATATGTATATAGAATTATCACATATATGTACATATATATGCAATGGCCATTAATGAAGAAAGAAACTATGAAGGGAGAAAAATAGACATATGGGAGGGTTTAGAGAGAAGAATGGGAAAAGGGGAAATTATGTGTCAAAAAAGTGAAAGAATTTTATTTTTTTATTTATTCTTCTGTCATATAATACATCCCTGATGCAGCCTTCCCTCCCTCCACTCCTCCAAGTTAACACCCTACCTGCTTTCTTCTCCAGATCCAATGCTCCTCCACTTCCCTTCAGAAAAGAACTGGCCTCCCAGGGTTATCAAACAAACAAGGCATAACAAGATGAAGTAAAATTAGACACAAACCCTTATATCAAGGCTGAACGCAGATATCCAGTAGATGGAAAAGGGTCCCAAGACCAGGCAAAAGAGTCAGAGACACTCTGACTCCCACTCTTAGGAGTCCCACGAAAACCTCAAGCTAAACAACCTCAGCATGTATACAGAGGACCTAGTGAAGACCCATGGAGGCTTCACGATTGCTGCTTCAGTCTCTGTGAGTTCCTATGAGCCCTGCTTAGTGGATTCTGTGGACTGTGTTCTCCCCAATTCTTCCTCTTCTTCTTCCTTGGAGTTCCTCAAGCTCTACCTAATGTTTGGCTGCGGGTCTCTGCACCTGCTCTCATCAGCTGCCCGGGAAAGCCTCCCTGATGAGGATTGGACTGGGCACTGATCTATGAATATAGCCGAATATCATTAGGAATCATGTGTAGACCAATTTCTGAACAGTCTTATTAATAAGAAACACAGCGCCAAATACAGAGGTAATAGCCAAAGAGATCAGAGCAATAGCCATGACTAGACTTAGCTTACAAGCAACAGTAACTTCCACAGAGCGAGCTTCTTCCTGTGTAACCTGTGTTTTTATTGCCTTCCTATTCTGCCTTCTCATTGATTCTAAGCCCAGCCACATGACTTCCTCATAACTGCCTGTCTATACAGACCTCTAGGTCTCTATGGTTGGTACTGGGATTAAAGGCTCGTGTCACCACACTTGGCTGTGTCCTTGACCAAACAGAGACTCTGCCTGCCATGTGATTGGATTAAGGGCGTGGGCTACCACTGCCTGACTTCTGTTTATGGCTATTTGACCTCTGATCTCCAGGCAACTTTATTTATTAACATACAAATAAAATATCACATTTCAGCACGAATAAAGTATCACCACAGTCATGTAATTGCCTTTTGAATTATTATGATTATTGTTGTTGGTATTTTGTCATTCCTGTTTGGATCTAAACTAGGTCTCTGGACTATGCAGCTTCTGCTTTCTGGTCATCCAGGCATATCCGGTATCGGCTCTCTCTAGTGGCTTAGGCCTCAACTTAGACCAGTCATTGACTGGCCACTCTCACAAGCTCTGAGCCACCATTGTCCCAACACAGTTTACAGACAGGACAGATTGTGGGTTAAAGGTTTTGTAGCTGAGTTGGTGCCCCAGTCCCACCACTGTAAGCCTTGTGTGGTTCCTGATGACAGCTGTCTCAGGCTGCGTATCCTCCATGAGGAGTCTACGTGAAAGAAAAAAATTTAAGAAGAATCATATAATAAAGTCAGAACGGAGATCAGAATTAAGGGTTGGTATAACCTCTAAAGGTCTACACCTAATGACGTATTTTTCACTAACCAGACCCCACCTGCTAGAAGGCTTCAGAATCAACAAGATAGTACCATAAGCTGGGGTCCAGATGTTCAGAGTAGCTAACTATGAACATCTCACATTGAAAACATTAAAACAAGTGAATACATTTCATGCTAGGTGATGTTATACATAGAGAGGGAGATAGAGGGGGATTGATAAGCCGAGAGGGAGATAAGGATGAAAAAAGGGAAGGAAACAAAGACAGAGGTAGAGGCAGAGAGACAGAGACAAACACAGAAAAAGACAGAGACAATGAAAACACACAAAGAGCAATAGAGTTAACTTAATGAACATATTTTAACTCTTCAGTGAAGGCTTTCTTTAGCTATGACTACATGTACCTACAAACAAGATATCACTTAGAATAAAGACCAAATATGCAGAAATTAATATTATCTTTCTGGATTTCTCTTCAGACAATATTTTTTGACAGTACACCAGATAATAGGATTAGCTGCAAGCCTTTGAAAAATGACATTTGATATTCACTATGAGTATAACCAAATTTTCAATATTTAGATACTGCTTAGAACACAAATAAATACTTTAGAATTGAACTTTGTTTTATGGAAATTACAGATATTATCTCAACCTTCAAAGATGAGTTTCTAAACTTATTTATGATTTAATTTTAATTTCTCTATTGCATTTGGTGTTATGTTTATCTTTGATATATGCATCTCAATCTCTTTCTGTATTGCATTGCTGAAAATACTGCATCTCATAAGTTCTTTTTGTAATTAAAAAGGCAAAGATTTTGAATATATAGTTACTGCATTTGGGGCTCCAAACGAATAGTTCAAGAAATATTTGACATAATATTACAATGTCATTAAATAATTTAACAAGTGTTACAATAATTAGTTCAATAGAATTCTCCCAATTTGTATTTGTATGTTCATATATCATTATTAGTTGTAAAGGAATTAATATTTGGATTTTTACAGGCTTTATGAGTAAGTATCAAAACTGCCATTCAATTACATAAAAAGTTGTAGAATCTATTAATTGTTCTAGTGGAACTAGTTTTAAGATTTGTAGCCAGCCGGGCAGTGGTGGTGCATGCCTTTAATTCCAGCACTCGGGAGGTAAATCTCTGTGAGTTT
>CABHPR010091387.1:0-11726 GCA_902168415.1 Peromyscus melanophrys
AAAAAAAAAAATCTGTTGACACACAGATGCCAGAAATCAATAACATGGACATTGTTATGGGAGTGCCCCTCTTGTCTCTGGACTGTATTGTATTGTTACCTCATGGAGTTCTACATGATGCATTTCTTGGGTGTAGGGATGTACTGTGATGTACTCCAAGTTTAGTGTATTCATTAACAAAAACCTCTGAAATGGTCAAACTCCAGTGATCAGAGAGGTGTATGCACTGGATAATGTGCAAGCTGGATCCACTAGCGATCCATTCTGCAAATAATTGACAGACTGTTCCAAATGTTGCATATTAATGGTGCTGAATTATAAAGGACTAGTCTAGCCTACAAAGCTCAGTTAACCAGTTCTATTTAATTGACTTTTCTTTGCCTGCATTTTACCTTTGCAGATCGGTGTGTGAGCACAGGGCAGAAGAGGGTGTTGGGCCTTCTGCTCTATGGTTCTTCTCTTCATTCCCTTGAGACAGGGTTTTGAACCTAGAGGTAGGCTGGAAGCATCAAGCCTCAGAGACTCTGCATCCCATAGTACTGGGGTATAGGTAGCTGTGGCATGCCCAGCTTTAGATTTTTATGTGAGTGCTGGGATCCAAACTCATTCTCCAGCCCACAGTGGGTTTTGCTTTTGCCAGAAAATGGGAACTTTATATTCTCTTGAACTTCTAGTGAACAAATAGGAAAACACTATAGTTTAATACATGGTTCAGAATATAAATATTGTAACAAGTTCATATGTAATATTCACAATTAATATTGTAAAAGTGAAATGTTTAACATGAGCAAAAGGGTCTCATTCTTTTAGTACGGACTATGAACATTGGAGGCTTGCATGCTTATTCAGCAAAAGATTTCATAAGAAGAAATATTTTGATAAATTACATGATTATTTTTCTAAAAGTTCTCAGACATCTTACATGAGATAATTTGGAAGCTCCTGCTTCTCTGAGTGATTGAATATATACTTTACTTTCTTGGAATCAGAAAATTACTGCTTAGTATGCTTTCAAGAAGTGTTAGGGTTCATGTAGCTTTCAAAGGCAACTTTATAGCAATACTTAACATTTCAATTGTTTTTAATAGTTGTCTATGTACAAAATAAAAATTATTCACATTATCTTTCCTTCTAGTCACTTTATGCATATATTTAATTTATAATCATATTGGATGTACAGTTTCTAGATTTTTTTCTTCCTTTATTTTTTACTTTGTGTGTTTTGCCTGCGTGTATGTTTACGTACCCCCCTGCCTGCAGTGCCCATGGAGGCCAGAAGACAGCATTTGATCATCTGGAACTGGAGTTATAGAGAGCAGTAAACTGCCACGTGGGTGCTGAGAATTAAACCTGTGACATTTGGAAGAGCAGCTGCTGATCTCCAAACCACTGAGCCTCTCTCCAGCCCCTGTGCACCTGTGCATTGCTTCTGTTGCTAATATTCTGTTTGTTTGTTTTAAGACAGTCTCGTGTAGCCCAGGCTGATCCTGACCTGTCCATGTATGGATGACTATGTACATGTCTATGTAGGATGACTTTAAAATCCTCCTACCTATACTCATAGGTGCTAGGATTACAAGCATGAGCCCCTGTGCCTGGTGTTATATAATAATCTTTGCAAACATTTTCCTATACAGACCTGCTTTAAATACTATTCTTTTTTTTTTTTTTTTTTTTTTGGTTTTTCAAGACAGGGTTTCTCTGTGTAGCTTTGCGCCTTTCCTGGAACTCACTTGGTAGCCCAGGCTGGCCTCGAACTCACAGAGATACGCCTGCCTCTGCCTCCCAAGTGCTGGGATTAAAGGTGTGCGCCACCACCGCCCGGCTTTAAATACTATTCTTAATGACATTATTTTATTATGTACTATATGTTAGTTAAGTATTAACTATTGAAAATCAAACATGCATCCAAAATTTTCAATTATACATTATACTTAGGTGAACATCTTTATAAAGAAATCCATTGCCCATATCATGGATATTTATTTAGGCTGGATTCCTAAGAGTGAAACAGTGGGCCAAGGCAGATAAACATTTTCGGGCTCTCGTACATTTCGTATACTTGCTCTGGGTATAACAGCTTCATGCTTCTATACCACAGAGCTTGATGATCACCACTGCCTTGCACCCTAGCAAAACCCTATTCAATTTTCAACATTCTGTTTTTCGATTTTAAAGCACTATATCAATAAAGTTTCAGTCAAAGATTAATGCAGGGCTATTAACAAAGATTTTGATTGCTCCCTCTCTCCTTTGTATATGAGAGATCCTTTGTATATGAAAAATCCTGCATTTGAAATTTTACAAATTACAATATATAGCAAGACACAGGAAAATGAGAACCTGCAAACATTGCTAGTGTGAATGAAAAATGGTATAGGCACTAAAAAAATTAATACAAAATTGCCATAGATCCAGAAATCCCATTCATCTGTATCAAGTAAGAGAAATAAAAATGTGCACAAAAACTTGTACAGAATATTACTTATAGCAACAAATGTCCACCAACTGATAACAAGCCAAATAAAATGAAGTATCTCAGCCAGGCAGTGGTGGTGCATGCCTTTAATCCCCAGCAGTCAGGAGGCAGAGGTAGGAGGATCTCTGTGAGTTCGAGGACAGCCTGGTTGACAGAGTGAGTTCCAGGACAGCCAAAACTATACAGAGAAACTCTGTCTTGAAAAAGAAAAGAAAAAGTGGTATCTCCATACAGTAGAATATTATTTGGTGGTAAAAAGAAGTGAAGTAAGGTCCTAACAGTATCTAAATGAAGCATGGTAGATAGAGAGGACCACGTGCTTTCATGTCTATGATACGCCCCAAGTGGGGAATTCCACAGCGATGGAAAGGTGCTCAGTGGTCTGGAAGCTTTGAGGGAGGTGTGGGCTTTGGTGAGCAGTAGCTGAGGATGTGGGGATGTTTTTTTACGGGGGTAATAACATGTTCTAAAACTAAAGGTTGCAGGACTTTGTGCAGAGATTAGAAACCACTAAATTATATATGTTTTAAATGAGCAGACTGTATAGGATATGAATTGCATTTTTAAAGCTGTTGTAAGAAATCCATGACCTGATAAACTGAATTCAAATTGAGAAAATATTTGGTAAACCTTAGATTTCTCCGGTGTATGGCATATTGAAAACTTGCCACTTGTCCTGAATTATATATATTAAAATTTAGAAGCAGTACCTCAAGTTAAGAAAATAAATGTATGGTCACTTACCACAAATGAACACCAGCATTTCCAAAGCCGATGCCAGCGAAAGCACTTGCCAAGTGCATACTAGACCTTGCTTCCAGATCATCAGGATTCCTGACAGCCCTGTGAATTAATTATATAAATACAGAGCAACACACCGCCATTGGCATTTTCTTCTGAATAAAGAGATGCCTTAGGGAAAGGCGAGAAGGGGCCGTCACTCAGTAGGAAGACAGATTAGGCAGGTTACTCAAACAACTTCTGTCTTCTCGATGAAAACTGAAGGCAAACATATTTTTCTCATCAACAGTTTTACCAAGGGCGTAATAAATACGCTGTCAGCCCCTCGGCTGGTAGGAAGGTGCCAGGGACGCAAAGCCCTGACCTGGCACTGTGACTGCTGCCCTAGGGAGGTGACCTGGGACTCCCTCTTCCTCATCTGTCAGCGATCCTGATGGTTGTGAACAGACTCAGGGTGAACACATTCTCAGAGTGCACCCAGAGCTGTCACCTTAGGCTGCCTGTGGGCCAAGCCAGCCTAGACATCTTTCTCTCTGTGACATTGATCCAAATTGAACTGTATGTTTTTTGTTTTTGCTGTTTTGGGAGTCTGTTCCTACTTGTTCTTTCATAAATAATGTATACTTGTATATTTGTATTCTTTAAAAAATGTGAAGATTAGTCAACTTTTAAAATATTTAATTTAAATTTTTGCTTTTAGATGTGAGGTCTTGTTGCATTGCCCAGGCTAGTCTCAAATTCCTACTCGAGTGACCCTGTGCCTCAGTCTCCTCTGTAGTTGGGACTCCAGGTGTTGCTACTACACCCATTTTCTACTGTGTTCTTCAATCTTTTAAAACCTCCCAGGAGCCGGGCGGTGGTGGCGCACGCCTTTAATCCCAGCACTAGGGAGGCAGAGGCAGGTGGATTTCTGTGAGTTCGAGGCCAGCCTGGTCTACAGAGTGAGTTCCAGGAAAGGCACAAAAGCTACACAGAGAAACCCTGTCTTGAAAAACCAAAAAAAAAAAAAAAAAAAAAAAAAACCCCAAAAACAAACAAACAAACAAACAAACAAAAAACCAAAAAAACCTCCCAGGAGCCCTTTTACATTTTCTGTCTTTTCTGTCTCCTGAGTGGCTACATTTTTCTCTTGACTTTAATTCATGCGAGTTTTCCCAATGGGTGACTTCCGTGTGCCTTTGGGATGTAGATGACACAGCCAACATATGCCTGTGCGGCTCTCATTCCTGCTCAGTCTCAAAGACATTTTCCCCCTCCCAGCTTCACTGCTGTGGCTGTTGTTTGAGTCTGGCTTTGTAGCCCTGGCTGGTTTAGTACTGTGTAGCACAGACTGGCCTCAAACTCATGGCCATCCTCCCATGTCAGACTCCTCTAAATTCTGGAGTTACAGGTGTGCACCACCATGTCTGGCTAATTTGGGGGCTTTGGTGAGCAAACCTCTTTTTATTTTATCTGTCTCCTTTACATATTAGGAGCTTCAGCTGTCTTCTGAAACTGTTGCCTTTTTGAACTGGAGGGACCAGTTTTCACCTGGCTGTCCTCAGATCCCTGCAGAGGTCACTAGTGATTGCCCTGGTGAAGAGACCATGTCACCATGTCCCCTCAGTGTGTCAGCATCAGACATGTCAGGTTTTACCGGAGAGCAGCTCATGACTTTCTGTTCCATCTCTTTCTCCTCAGGGTGACATACCTCTTCAGATACTTGGCAACAATCCGCAGTGCATGGACTGCCCAGATGTCACTGATTGGGTTGCTGCCCTGGTAGGCTGGTCGTTGGATGGGGTTGGAAGGGCAGGGGCTCCGCATGTTATAGGGAATGGCAGTGTATGACTCCAGAGCATGGCTGAAGAGAAAGGTTTAAAATACGTGGAATGAGTATTGCCTTTCTTGCGCTTCATCCCTTGCAAAGCTTATTATTATAACTACATTTATTTATTTATTTATTTATTTATTTATTTATTTATTTATTTATTTATTTTTTGGTTTTGGTTTTTCAAGACAGGATTTCTCTATGTAGCCCTGCTGTCCTGGAGCTCACTCTGTAGACCAGGCTGGCCTCAGACTCAGAGATCCGCCTGCCTCTGCCTCCCAAGTGCTGGGATTAAAGGTGTGCGCCACCACCACCCAGCCATTTTAAATTCTTGACCTTAAAAAATTGGAGTCTATTTTTAATGTGCCTTAAACTCAAGGTTGGCTCTTTGAATATCTCAGAGCTGCCCCCACCTGCTGGCCTGTGCCTCAGCTGCAGATACAACTGAAGCCATCTAGTTAATGATGCACGGCGGCCCCAGTGGAACACAAATGTTTTCTTCATGGTATAGTTCCCAGTGTTAGACGGAGGGTTCACTCTCTTCTCCTCCAGAAGCAGGAAAGGCACCTTTTGGACGGGTCATTAGAAACTAAGGGAAAAATGCACTTGGTAGACGGACGCAGTGGTTTTGTAGTTCTCCACAGGGACTGTAGGAGATGAGCAAGAATCAACAGTGCATATAGTAGAGGGACAGAGCAGCATTAGTGGTCGGATCTGAAATGTCCCCCAAAGGGCCACGTGTGAAAGAAAAGAGGTTCCTAGCCAAAGGCCCTGTTGAGAAGTGGTAAAACTTTTGTAGTAGGTGAGGCCCAGTAGAGGGAAATCAGGCCACTGGGGGTTCGTTGAAAGGATAACGGGACCCCAGACTCTCTTTGTCCCTCTTTGTATTCTGACTGCCATGTGTTCTCGCCATGATATAGTGTGCCACCACAGACTCAAAACAGTAAGTGACTGTGGATATATCTAACCATGAGCCCAAACCACACTTTCCTCCTTTTTTCAATTTTTAAATGAGTTATTTATTTTTATTTTTTCCCGTGCATTGTTGTGTTGGTGTGAATGTGTCACACCCCTGGGAGCTGGAATTCTAGACAGTTGTGAGCTGCCATGTGGGTGCTGGGAATGGAACCCGGGTCCTCTGGAAAAGCAGCGAGTGCTCTTAACCACGGAGCCATCTCTCCAGCCCCAGCTTTTCCTCCTTTTAAGGAGATTATTCCAGGTATTTTGTCAGAGTGATGGAAAGCTGGCTACCACAAGGAGGGTTGAGTCTTCCCTGTACCCCACTCCCTCTTTAGACAGTGAGGTCTGGGTCTGAGGCATCCCCTTAGAGGTCACTGGTGGGCCATGGTAGATTTATGCACTTTCTGTCTGGGGAGGGTAACTTTATTTCTGTTATTTCTAAGCAGCTGGGAGACATCTCATCAAATTTCTAATAATATTGAACAGGGTAGAGTTACACAGTTTTCTAGGCAGTAGAACACAGTCAGGAACAGACCAGAGGTTAGACAGACTAATGCCATTTGTGGCTCATTTGACAGCAGTCAGTACCTGTGACATGACAGTCACATGCCCTGGGGGTAGTGCCAGGGCCCAGAGTAAGGTGGCCCTGTCCTCACCAAGCTCATAGGGCGGTGGGGGAGACAGGCAAAGGAAGGGCATGGTGGGGAAAGCCAGGCTCGCAAAGCAGGGCTTAGGGCAGTGTCTAGTGTGTTGACCAGATAGATCAGCAAGCACAGGATAGGATGAGAAGTAGAGCCAGGCTGTAACCCCCAAAGGTCTGCCCCCAGTGACATATTGCCACCAGCCAGGCTCCACCTCCTCAAGGTTGCATGACCTCTCAAACCAGCACCCCCAGCTGGGGATCAAGTGTTCAAACACAAGAGCCGTGAGGGGCATTCCAGACTCACCCCACAACACAGAGCTGTGTGTGCATGTTCTGGCATGTGTGCTGGTCATATTGTAGTCTGGGAGCGTGTAAGAGAGATGGAAAGACGATGGAATGGAGTTAGGGAAGCCCACAAGGAGGCTACGTCGATGGTCTGAGTAAGGGCCGAGACTGACTTGAACCAAGGAGGAACAATGAAGCTTGAGAAGATAGACAGGTGTGAGAGAGTCAAGGGGCACAAGAAACCGGATCTGCTGAGTGTGAGCGTGACGAGAGAAGAGGAGCGTTTATACCAAGTCCTGCTCCCGAGGAGATGGTGGATGCAGGAGAAACGGTGGTGCATGATGATTAAGAGAACTGCCCCATTTCACTGACTTTCATATGCCACCATTTTGAAAAAGATCCCACTGAGTACCTTATAACCGATGTTAAGACGCAGTATTTTGAAATGCACTGCTGGAAAAAAAAAACAACAACACATCATGTACAGATGTTAAGGTATGCTCTGACAGCTGGATGTGGTGAGGCACACCTTTAATCTCAGCACTCAGGAGGCAGAAGCAGATAGATCTCCATGAGTTTGAGGTCAGCCTGGTCGATATAGTGAGTTCTAGGACAGTCAAGGCTAAACAGAGAGACCTTATCTCAAAATTAAAAAAGAAAAAAAGCCTTCTGATTTCAAGGACACAAAAATGTGGCAAAGTGTTCTTGTACCAGTGGATGAACTATGGTGGTTTGAGACTTGCTGAAAGTGAAGAACCTGGGGTGCTCCTCCGGGAGACCGGCAATGATGGCCTAGCTCAGGACAGGATCTGTCCTAGATACACAGATGTGACCTTGGCACATCACAGCCAAAACCACAGGAGCCTACTGGGAGCCTGGGCAAGGTCCTAAACACTGGAAACCCAATCTCCTTTTCTATTAGTGAGAGTCTCGCATTGCACCGGTTACAGAGGGCATGTGTGAGGTACTGAGAGCACACACGATGGTCCTACACCCTGGAGACACTAGCCTCCTTTACTGACCTCCCTTGGGTGAAGCCCTAATCTTTCCCCAGTTTGCAGAAGACACCAGAGACAGATGGTGTAGTCTGGAGGTGCTTCACGTCATCTTAAACTGACCCTTTATCTGTGCCCCATAGCCACAGATGTTGTCTGGGGTGGGGTGGCCTGTCTGAGGCAGGCTTTTGTCTAATTTGACTACATTGTCAACGTTTCCATCTAGGAGAGGGACAATGACAGCCAATATGATGGGTGCTATACAGTGTTAGTCAGTGAAGGCTTATCACCGACTGTATACAGGCCCTCAGGTGGCAAAATACTGTTCGTAGACCAGTCCTGAAAAGCCTCTCAGGTGGCACCGGTACCTACCAAAGGACATCAAAGCCACTGTTGGCAACCACCTGGCAAGGCATGTGGAGAGTGTGCAGAGGATCCACTAGTCCCAGGGTGGGTTTGATGGCTCGTGAAGCGATGCCTAAAACATAAGGAATTTTCATATATTAAAGGTGTGGGCACCATTAAATATGAAATAACCTTAGGACAACAAATGTAAAAACAAAAGTATGAGAAAAGACTCATTTTCATTTACTGATGCAAGAAGCAATGGAAAGAGATCTGGGGCCAGAACTTGTGCTTTCAATGGTGTGCTGGCTGGCCTCCCGGGTCCCAGCAGCCAGTCTGTGCAGCTCTTTCAGCTCCTGGACACTGCTGGACACTGCTGGCCCTGCTGGACACTGCTGGACACTACTGGCCATGCTGGACACTACTGGCCATGCTGGACACTGCTGGATGCTGCTGGACACTGCTGGACACTACTGCCCTGCTGGACACTGCTGGCCTTGCTGGCCCTGATGGACACTGCTGGATACTACTGCTCTGCTGGACACTGCTGGACACTACTGGCCCTGATGGATACTGCTGGACACTACTGCCCTGCTGGACACTGCTGGACACTACTGGCCCTGCTGGACACTGCTGGACACCACTGGCCCTGCTGGACACCGCTGGACACTGCTGGCCCTGCTGGACACTACTGGCCCTGCTGGACACTGCTGGCCCTACTGGCCCTGCTGGACACTGCTGGCCCTGCTGGACACCGCTGGACACTGCTGGCCCTGCTGGACACTGCTGGACACTACTGGCCCTGCTGGACACTGCTGGACACTGCTGACCCTGCTGGCCACGGACTGCACAGAAACTGACAGGAACTACAAACCAGGGCTTATTTCCTATTCAGTCTAAAATGTTTACTAGCATACCACGGGCCTTTGTTCTACACCTGGCTATGTGACACTGGACAAGTCACTAAACACTCAGTTATCCCAAGATTAGTCCTTACACAGGTGTACATGAACACACACACACACACACACACACACACAGACCCACACCATAACAATACTTGAAGCTATAAGAATAGGATTAGATAATATGTACATAAGCCTTTTAAAAACCATTTTTAAACATTGCTTGTTTTTGTTTTTGTTAACAATGTCAAGGGTCATGTAATTTAATGAAGATGAAGAAGTTACTCTAAATGTGTAGTTGAATGTCAGCTTAGTTTGCTACAAACTAAAAAGGCTGGAAGAAGTATATTGAGTCAAATTCAAGGAGAGGGTCATTGCTACCACAGCAGCCAAGGGTCCAGGGGTAGCCCCAAATGACTAGAGGACAGAAAACAGGACAGAAGTGACCTGGGGATGGGTCTGTAGGGCCTGGCTGGGGTGGCACCTGAGGCAACTTTGTGGTGTTATGGGGATGTCTAGAACCTTGACTGGCCATGTGTATTTGTTAAAACCCACCAAGTAGACTCTTGAAAAGTGTGCATCTTATTGTATAAAATCATGTTTTGATAAATTGATTTCAAATGTTAAAAAATGTCAAAGAGTGGAATGAATACCCACTTCTCACAGATCCAACCACTGATATGGAAAGGACAATGGCCTATTAAAATTCATGGATTCAGGGCTGGCCGAGATGACTCCATGGCTAAGAGCAATTATTGCTCTTTCAAAGGACCTAAATCAGGTTCCCAGCACCTAGTCAAGTGGCTCCCTTCTGCCTGTAACTCCAGCTCCGGGGCATCTGACACCTTCCAGCCTCCAAAGGCATTCCCTTAGCAGTGGAATACATTTACACATACACATAAATAAAAAAAATAGCCGGCGGTGGTGGCACAGGCCTTTAATCCCAGCACTCGGAAGGCAGAGCCAGGCAGATCTCTGTGAGTTCGAGGCCAGCCTGGGCTACCAAGTGAGTTCCTGGAAAGGCGCAAAGCTACACAGAGAAACCCTGTCTCGAAAAACCAATATATATATAAAGAGATGCATGGCATTTTGATAGACTTTTTAGGTAATTCTCAACAAGAAGCTTACCAGCCTATTTTTACATACACTTGGGAAGAGAAAAATGTGTGTTTGAGTTCCTTTAATTCCTTGATTTCTAAATAATGGCACCAAAGACAAGGGGGTGAGGTAGACAGGTGAGAGAGAGAATTTCAAAAGAATTATGAATAAAATTCTTACCAGTTTTTACTTTCAACTGTTCATAGTCAAAAATGGCAACTCCTGTAGTCTCACTGCCAGTTCCCGAGGTAGTTGGAACTTGAACAAAACAATATTAATATTAGATTAATACTTAATTCCACCTCAGAAATCAGGAGTGAAGACAGAAAAGGAAGTGTCACTGACCTCACTGTTTGTTTGACATCTGTATAACATATATGCTAAGGAGTCATGTGATGTCCATGCTTGCTTTAATATACATGTGTGTTCTCATCAGCATGTTATATCTGTGGCTACATTAGCATACATGTATGCAGTCTGTATCTGTGCTTACATATATATGTTTAACATACATTATGATGTTTGAGTGTACATGCATGCTTAAAATGTATATCATATCTATCTGTATTAACATGTGGTCCATTTAACATTTACATGGCTTCTACAGCTGTTAACATAATATAACATGGCTTCACTAACATATATGTATGGTTAACAAGCATGTGTGTTTAATATGCATGCTATCTGTATATGTACAAATGTGTTTTGTGAATTTATATTGAACATATGATAAAGTGATATACATGTATGGTTAACATGCATGCTGTCTGTATCTGTGCAAACAGGTTTATACATATGTTGTCTATGTCTGCACTAACATGAAACTGTGTTAAATATGTGATCTCTGTTGCAACATGCATGTATGATATCTATGTCAGTATTAACATGTGTATGTTAATCATATCTGTGTGGGAAATCCGTGCCATATTAACAGCGAGGAGCCCTGAGAAGCTTGGTTCTCTAGAGCCAGAGATTGAGCTGCCCAGCACCTCTGGCAGGGCCCTCACACATCCTGTCTCTAAAAGACATCTTTATTCCCTCTTGGCAACAGGCACAGGGGCAAGCGGCTTTTGCTGGGCCCTGTGGTTTTGTAGCGCTGTCAAGTTTCTAAACTTAACTAATCACCTCTCTGTGTGACGCCGCCCCGCCCGACACGGTTTCACCAGCGCCTTCCATTCGCCAGACTCCAATTACGCTGCTCCCTGCTGATTCCTCATTCACGTTACAGCAGCTCATCTGCCATTGACCCCCGCAAGTCCCTACTGTGGCTGTTTACCCTGGGGCAGAAGGGAGAACAGGGAGGAAACCTAACCGGTCCCCTGTTCCCAGTTACTGTGTTTTAACAGCAGAATTTCCGTGAGCAGTGCGCTAATGGCTGTAGAAAAGAGAGGGAAGAAAAGTCTAGAACATCCCAAGGCCCCCCATGTGGAACACTCAAGATACTTTTGATATGGATTTGTGCACT
>CABHPR010091389.1:0-13294 GCA_902168415.1 Peromyscus melanophrys
GGGGGGAAGGGGAGGGGTGCAGGATGGGGGAGAACAAGGGAATCCGCGGTTGGTATGTAGAATTAAATTATATTGTAAAATAAAAGTTAAAAAAGTGTTTTCTAAGCAACTTTGGTTCAATTGTTACATTAGATTTTTAATGCAAATTTTATCATCCTGTAGTCATCCTGTAGTAATAAAAGCAGCAAACTGAGTGATTTGTAAATGTTACATAAAATTTTTGATAGAAGGTTTCTTTTTTAATTTCACTAAATTCTTAACAAATTCTGGCAATGAGAACTTTTTGTTCAAAGAACTATGTCATTATAAAAGAAGTGCTAACCCTTTCCTTATTATAGTTTAATATTTTTGGTGAGAATTGAAGTGCTGAAGGACATTTCATTAAGTTATCAAATTGAGAATAAGTCTTCCTCAAGACCCAGCTATACCACTCTTGGGCATATACCCAAGGAATGCTCAATCACACCACAAGAACACATGCCCTACTATGTTCATAGCAGCATTATTCGTAATAGCAAGAACTTGGAAGCAACCTAGATGCCCCTCAAATGAAGAATGGATAAAGAAAATATGGTACATATACACAATGGAATACTGTCAGGGACTAGGACAGAACCTCTAGTTAGTGGAAAAATACAGACCCCCATAAGACAGGGAACTAGATCATCTTACAGTCAGGCTGCCTAGCTACAGGACATTGAATAGAGCCCTTGACCTTGTCACCCTGTAAACATCCTGCTAGCTTGCCCCACCTTATGCAGATAACAGCCTCTTGCTGCCCCCACCCTGCAGGAACTATATAAACCCTCCTGGAGAAAAATAAAGTTGCACCTTGATCAGAAAATCTTGACTTGGTGTATTTCCTTTGTGTCTCCCGTCCCTAATCATTCCGTCTTTAGGGTGGTCGAGAACCCGTTGAAGCCCTGCTGGACGGGGCAACTGGCGCCCAACATGGATGAGACCACCTTTTCAGGATTTGGAACGTCGTCTCCCGGAGGAAGACCAAGGCCTTGGTGAAGTTGGTGGATCCCCCTGAAATTGCCTGGTTCAGGATGCGATCCCGGAGGAGGGCGGAGACGACACAGGTAAGAAAGTGACGAGCCATGGGACAGGCAACTTCATCACGAGATTTATTCCTTTCTGGCCTAAATGAGCCCCTCAAGACACAAGGAACTAGGGTAAAAAAAAAAGACCTTAAAGCCTTTTTTGATTATTAATGATATTCTTAGGGTCTATAAACATTCCCCTGACATGCAAGAGGTTATTAATATAGGAGAAAAAAATCTTAAAAGAAGCCTTCCACTCCCCCTCTACCTATCCTAAGACCCCCCAGTGTTTTCTCGTCAGCCTTCGGTCTGTCCCTCGGATCACAACCTACGCGCTATGGAAGAGGGGATGCTCATGACCTTTAAACCTAAGAATCCTCAGGAGTCCGCTCCTGCCCATCTTTATCCCTCTGTTAATAATTTTACCTCTAACTCCCCTCTAGACCCCACTGAGGAGGCTTCCCTAGAGAAAGGGGCGGCCCGTTACCACAATCCGGACTGGCCCTCCTGCAAAAATCTCCCTTTAAAACAGGAGTCCTTGGGCCCTTTTACACCACCTCAAAAATCTCCGGCTGTTCCCCCTTCCACAATGCCCCCTCCCTATGTTCCTCCGTCTTCTCCCTTTTGCGGGCCCGTCCTTGATGACTTGGCTCCCCCTGTCCCAGACCTCAGCTCACTGCGACAGGCCCTCCAGCCTCGCAGGGAACATATTGAGCTTTTAAGGGAATTGAAAACTCTTGACAAAGAACTTAAAGATCTTGCCCTTGAAGTGGAGGCTCCCGGCTCGCTAAAACCATCTCAAAAATCTGTTAAATCAAAAATTAAGCCTCAGCCTGTCCTGGCATTTCCAGTTACCCGGAGCCAGACCTCTGGGGCCTTATCTGAGGCGGCCGCCCAGAGCGGCCCCTCAGAGGATTTGGAAGACCAAAATGAGGAGGGGGAGGAGGAGGGGGAGGAGCCGTCATCAGAGAATCCCCCTCCAGGACAGACTTATCAAAAATTAAATTTCCGCCTTATTGAAAGGCTGAAATCCGCCTGTGCTCAATATGGTCCTACGGCTCCTTTTACGTTAGCCTTGGTGGAAAACCAGAGTGAACATTGGTTGACCCCTAATGACTGGTATTTTCTTGCCCGCGCGCGCGGCCCTTTCTGGGGGTGACTTTGTTCTTTGGAAAACAGAATTTACAGAAAATTGTTGAAAAGTTGCTCAAAAAAATATTGAACAGCCGTCCTCAAAAACTTGGACATTAAAGAAACTCCTCGGCAACTCCCCCTATGATACAAATGAAGCACAGGCAAAATTCCCTCCTGGCCTCCTGGCCCAGATTCAAAACGCTGGGGTCCGGGCGTGGAAACGCCTGCCCCAAAAGGGTTCAGCTACCACCTCATTGGCAAAGATTCGTCAGGGTCCTGATGAGCCTTTTAGTGATTTTGTTTCTCGTTTAAATGATGCAGCAGAGAGACTGTTCCGGCCAGGTGAAAAGGAAAGCACCTTTGTCAAACACTTGGCCTTTGAAAATGCAAACCCTGCCTGCCAGGAAGCTCTCCGCCCTCATAAAAACAGAGCGGATCTGACTGAATATGTAAGACTCTGTTCAGGTGTTGGCGCCGCCCATGCTATGGGATTAGCAATCGGTGCCGCCCTGAGGGCTTCCCAACAGCCTGGAGCCCGCACCTGTTATTTCTGCAAACAACCTGGACATTTTGCTAGGGAATGCCCCCAGAAAGGTAACAGCCTCGCGCCCTTGGCCCAGCCGGCCCAAAAGGCCGCCTCTATGAGGCTCCTGCCTTCCACTCTCTGCCCCCGCTGCAACAAGGGTCGTCAACTGGGCTACAGAATGCAGGTCAAAAACCAATTATCTCGGTCAGCCCCTTCCTCCGCAGGTGCGGGAAACTTCCAAAGGGGCCAGCCCCTGGCCCCCATGCCTCCAGGAGCGCACCCTGGGGCCTTGAGGTCCGCTCACCCCTTACCTCCCCAGCCTTCAGTAGAGCCCTTAATGGATTGGGACTACAGATTGCTCCAGATAAGGTTCAAACCCAGGACCCTTTCAATTACCTGGGGTTAGAACTCCATTCAAACCAGGTCCTCATTCCTCGCATCCAGTTACGCACTGCACTGACCATCTCCATACCCTAAATGATTTCCAACAATTACTCGGCCATATCCAATGGCTTAGGCCTTACTTTAAACTTCCTACAGATTCTCTCCTTCCCCTCTATGAGATCCTCCGGGGTGACCCTGACCCCACATCACCCCGTGTGCTTACCCCTGCAGCCAACGAGGCTTTGATTCAGCTAGCCATTGCCATTAACCAACAGTCTTGTTTTCAGATTTCCTATGCCATACCTCTATACTTTATAGTTCTGCCCACACCATACACCCCCACAGGAGTTTTTTGGCAACATGCTCAAGAACCAAAACTTAAAGGCAAGATACTCCTCTGGGTTCACATGCCCGCTGCCCTTTCAAGAGTCATTTCTGTCTACCCTGAACAGGTGGCCTCACTCATTATGAAAGGACGACAGACCTCTCGCCAATATTTTGCCAAGGACCCTGATACTATACTTACACCCTATCCCAGGGATCAAACCCAGTTTTTGTTCCAAACCTTAGATAAGTGGGGGGTTGCCTTGGCAGGGTTTATGGGGACCTTGGATAATCATCTCCCAGATGACCCCTTGCTCCATTTTGCCCGATTACATGCCTTCATCTTTCCAAAAATTACAAAAACCAGTCCCATTTCTCGTGCACTTACAGTCTTTACCGATGGTTCTGCTAATGGTGTTGCAGCCTTCGTGGCCCAAGGCCGCCCTACCTCCTTCCTAACGCCTTTCCGGTCAGCACAGTTGGTTGAACTTTCAGCAATTTTAAAAGTCTTTCAGACCTATTCTGATCAACCTATTAATATCTATACAGATAGTGCCTATATTGCCTTTTCTGTCCCCTTGTTAGAAACCTCTCCAGCCATAAGGCCTACCTCCAATGCCACCCCACTTTTCTCCCAGATTCAACAGCTTGTCCTGACTCGCCAACATCCATTTTTTATAGGCCATATTAGAGCCCATAGTGATCTTCCTGGACCCTTAACCGATGGCAATGCACAGGCCGATGCCACCACCAGGCTAACCTTCCCTGTCATGATCGGCTCAGTCCTACAGGCCCAAACTGCCCACAAGATCCACCATTTAAATTCTCAGACCCTCCGTCTTCTTTTTAAGATCTCTAAACAACAGGCCCGAGAAATTGTCAAACAATGTCCCTCTTGTGTTGTTTCTCACCCTGCCCCACATTTGGGAGTCAACCCTCGAGGCCTCCTTCCCAACCAAATCTGGCAGACAGATGTTACTCATTGCCCCGAATTTGGCAGACAAAAATTTATCCATGTCTCTATAGATACCTTTAGTGGCTTTATCTTTGCCTCTCCCCATGCTGGGGAAGCCACAAAGGATGTTCTTTCCCACCTGATTCTTGCTTTTTCTGCCTTAGGAAAACCAGCTAAGATAAAGACAGATAATGGCCCCGCTTATACCAGCACAGGCTTCAAAAAATTTTGTGATAGTCTACAAATTATTCATACCACAGGGATACCTTACAATCCCCAGGGACAGGGCATAATAGAGCGAGCCCACCAGACCCTAAAGACCTGGTTGGCTCGCCTCAAGTCTTCTAACCTTCATTTTACCTCCCCCAGAGATCAATTGAGCCACGCTCTGTTTGTTCTCAACTTCCTCACCTTAGATGCTGCAGGGCACTCTGCCGCTGACAGGCACTGGCACCCTTCTCCAGATGCCACTCGGCCACTAGCCATGTGGCGAGATCCCCTCACGGGGCATTGGTAGGGCCCCGACCCGGTCCTTATATGGGGACGAGGTTCGGCCTGCATTCTTGACCAGATACACTCTGCTCCCAGATGGTTACTAGAACGCTTGGTTAGAGCTGTAAATATACCTGATCTGCCCAGGAGAGATAGCCCCTCTCCTGAGGAAACTTCTTCTGTTTCAAATGCTGTCCCTCAGGCAAGCCCTCCAGGCTGCTGTCCTCGCCCACAGCAACCCCCACCAGCCCTTTAGCTCTATTATCACTCTGCTCCACCCTTTTATGAAAAGAATGGCTGTTGATTTAGCTTGTGTAGTGTGAGCTCTAGCAAGCATGTCAGTTAGAATGGCACGTGGAAAAAAAAAAGATGGGGAAACGATCTTTACTACTGATTATATGTTGGCTTTTCAGAGTTCCTGTGGGGGGACAATAGGAACTTTGCAGCAAACTATGTTTGAGACCTTTCACACAGCATACAAGTCCCATAGTCAATCACGTTCTGGGCTGAGCAGGGACACTGCTTGTCACAAACCCAGTTTGACAGCAGGGGGCATGTTTCCAAGGGCAGTGCTAAATTTTCATCCAAAGTGCAGAAAGGCTTGTCGGACTTGCTGGCCTTGGTGTCACAGGCGGTCATAGCCGTGTTGGGCCAGCTTGACACAGCCTGTGGCTGGCAGGTAGCACAGCAAACAGGGCAGCACCAAAGAGAGGGCACCCATAAAGGACCAGCTGGTACAGCAGTTGGAACAGGAGCAGGAATGATCAGTGCAGGAGCCCTCATCATCCTCATTGGTGCAATGGTAGAAGATGCCTTGTACTAGGCACATGCATGTGCCATAGACCAAATCTTCATTGCTCAGTTGATTCTAACCTTCTTCTTATAAAGATACTCTTTTTAAAAATCCTGTAACACTGATGGCAGAGGAAGCCCACCGATCCCATCATACGTAGTGCACCTGCAGACCACTGGGTCGGGTCGCTGTGTTGCAACTCAGGGCACTCAGGTTCCTTCCACCCAGACTAACCTATTATTCCTCAGATCAATTCCTAGGTCTCTAGGAAGAGAAGCCGCGCTGAGATGACTACCTTGACAGGAGCCTGTTACTGCCATCAATCACCTTAGCAGTCCTTTTGGGGGCTGAAGCAGCAGGAACAGGCACAGGGGTTGCCTCTCTGGTCCTGTCCAACCAACATTACTCTGAACTTCGACTGTCCATAGATGAGGGTATTGTCCAACTTGAACAGGGGATTTCTGCCCTTGATTCATCCCTTTCCTCCCTAGCTGAGGTAGTTTTACAGAACAGGAGAAGCCTGGATCTCCTCTTTCTACAACAGGGTGGCCTTTGTACTGTGCTCAAAGAGGAATGTTGCTTCTTTACAGACCACACCGGTGTAGTCAGGGACAGTATAGTTAAGATTAGAAAAGGACTTAATAAGAGAGAAAGAAAAGGAGAACAAGAGCTTGGATGGTCCTAGAATTGGTTTTCCGCCTCCCCTTGGCTAATGACCCTTCTTCCCTCCCTCCTAGGACCTGTTGTAAGCCTGTTCCTGGTCCTTGCCTTTGGGCCATGGGCACTTTCCTGGCTCACTCGGTTTATCCGAAGCCAAATAACAGACCTGAGGGCCAGGCAGATCCAGGTTCATTACCACTGCTTTGATATGCAGGACTCTAGGGTTGAAATTTCCCCCAATGAGAGATGCCCCACACAGACCCCTTCACTCGGGGGAGGCTGCACCTGTGTGTGGGCAAAAGGCTCGCTCAAGGCATGATTGGAGTTTAGCTGGGACTGCACAGGCTGGGGACCACGGTACCCCAAAATCCCGAGAGCCTGGATTATATGCCCTGTTGCATAGCGGTTGTACAGTAGCAGCCTTGTGCTTACCCATTTCTGCTCCCTTAAAAAACTGCACGGTCCATTGATTCCCGCACTATGGGGACGCCTGTGGTACTTGAGTCTGAAGAGACATTCCCTCTTGGACCTTTTTCACAACCTTTAAAGGGACAGGGCCTCTGTAATCCTCCATGCAAAGCCTCTTTCAGAGCCTTCCTTTTAGACTATTCGAACCTGGTTTATGATGGCCCTTAGATTTATTACTAAGAAGGGGGAGATGTCAGGGACTAGGACAGAACCTCTAGTTAGTGGAAAAATACAGACCCCCATAAGACAGGGAACTAGATCATCTTACAGTCAGGCTGCCTAGCTACAGGACATTGAATAGAGCCCTTGACCTTGTCACCCTGTAAACATCCTGCTAGCTTGCCCCACCTTATGCAGATAACAGCCTCTTGCTGCCCCCACCCTGCAGGAACTATATAAACCCTCCTGGAGAAAAATAAAGTTGCACCTTGATCAGAAAATCTTGACTTGGTGTATTTCCTTTGTGTCTCCTGTCCCTAATCATTCCGTCCTTAGGGTGGTTGAGAACCCGTTGAAGCCCTGCTGGATGGGGCAGAATACTACTCAGCAGCAGAAAAGAATGATAAAATGAAATTTGCAGGCAAATGGATGGAACTAGAAAATATCATCCTGAGCGAGGTAACCCAGACTCAGAAGGACAAACATAGTATGTACTCACTCATAAGTGGATAGTAGATGTGAGGGAAGGGATGGCCAGACTGCAACCCACAGCTCCAGAGAGGCTAGCTAACAGGGAAAGACCCTAGGAGGGACACATGGATGACCCTGCGAAGGAGAAGTGGATGAGATCTACATGAGCAGACTGGGTGTGGGAGGATGGCAGAGGGTGAGGAGTCAGAGATGAGAACATAGGGAAATGGGAGGGTCAAGCTGGAACAGGGACAGAGTGGGAGGGCAGGGAGGGAGATACCATGATAGATGAGGACATCATGGGAATAGGAAGAGGCAGGGTGCTGGGGAGGCTCTCAGGAATCCACAAGCATGACCCCACCTGGGAGTGCTAGCAGTGGTCTAGAGGGTGCCTGGAATGGTCTACTCTGGTGACCAGTCTAGTGAATACCCTAACTGTCATCATAGAGTCTTTGTCCAGTGACTGATGGAGGTGGATGCAGAGATCCACAGCCAGGTGCCAGGCTGAGCTCCGGGAATCCAATTGATGAGAGAGAGGAGAGATTCTGCAGGTGGGGGACTTTGAGATCATGATGGGAAGATGTGCAGAGATGACCGGCTACACTAGTGGAAGCCCATGAACTGTAGACTAGTGGCTGTGGAGCCCCCAAGGGACTGGACTAGGCCCTCTGAATATGGAAGACAGTTGTTTGGCTCAAACTGTTTGGGGGGCGCCCAGGTAGGGGGATCGGGATCCATCCCTGGTGCATGGGCAGGCTTTTGGGAGCCTGGTGCCTGTGGTGTGCCGCCTTGTGCAGCCTTGGTGCAGTGGGGAGGGGCTTGGACCTGCCTAGTCTCAGTGTGCCATGGCAGACCTTGATTTGGGGGATGTGGGGATGTGGGGTGGCTTGGGAGCAGGGCTGTGGGATGGGAGGAGGCAGGAGGTGGGATCTGTGGGTAGTATGTAGAGTAAGTAGAAATTTTCTTAATAAAGAAAAATTAAAAAAATTTAAAAGTTATCAAAGTTTTAATGGGAATTTCTTTTTAAATTCTTTTAATTTAATGGATTCTTTGTGGATTTCACATCATGCATCCTGATCCCACTTATCTCCCTGTCTCCTCACATCGGCCATCTGCCCTTGCAACCTCCCTGCTTCAAAATTATCATATTGAAGTGACACACGGCAACTAAACAGGCAAAAAAGAGTCCCAAGAGGAGGCAATAGAGTTTGACACTCACTCATTCTCACACTAAGGAGTCCCATAAAAATATTAAGCTAAAAGCTGTAACATATATACAGAGGACCTGGTGCAGACCCATGTAGGCCCTGTGCTTGCTGCTTAAGTCTCTGTGAGCTCATATGCACCTTGCTTATTTATTTTAGAGGGCTTTTTTAGATGGTGTCCTCCATCCCCTCTGGCTCTTACACTCTTTCTGCTTCCCCTTTCCTGGAATTTTTTGAGCTCTGAGGAGAAGGATTTGATGGAAACCTTCCATTTAGACTAGACACTCTCTGCATAATGTCTGACTAGGAGATGACTTTCTAAACCACAGGCACTAAGATCAACAATTAATAAATGAGACCTCATGAAACTGAAAAGCTCTGTAAGTCAAAAGACACCATCATTCAGACAAAGCAGCCGCCTACAGAATGGGAAAAGGTTTTAACCAATTCCACATATAATAGAGGGTTAATATCCAAAATATATAAAGAACTCAAGAAAATAGATATCAAAAAGCCCAAGTAATCCATTTAAAAATGGGGTATAGAATTTTTAATAGAGGAACGTCAAATAGCTGAGAAATATTTAAAGAAATGTCACCATGGTTAAAGGTGTGTGCCACCACACCAGGCAAGATTCCTATTTATTAATGTTAGAACAAAATGAAGAAAGTGGACATGTTGATAGTTTCATTACTGGCCCAGCTGATAACCACTTCTCCTCCTCTTAAAAAACAAACAAACAAAACAAACAAAAAGCAAAAACAAAAACAAAAAAACCTAAGGACATATTGTTTTAAAGGTTAGAGGAAACTATTTCAAACATTTGTCTCCTTAAAAAGTTCCCTGTTGTGTCAGCGCAAAATCACAGGATACTAATATATTCATATATGTAATGCAAGGTTAGTCTTCTGAGCCTGTGGGAGGAGGCTGGGTGTGTAGATGTAACCAACTGCCTTATTAAATAAGAGACACAGAGCCAATGTAAAGATGAAAGCCAAAGAGGTCAGAGCTAAGAGTCTTACCCGCTTTCCACCAGCTAGCCTCTCCCGCCAAGAGACCTCTCCGAAAGGGACTACTTCCTGTGCGTTTGACTTTAAATAAGAGTTCTGTTCTGCCTTCTCATTGGTTGTAAACCCAACTACGTGACTGCCTCGTCACTGCCTCTCTGTACAGACCTCCAAGTCTTCTATGGTTGGTATTGAGATTAAGGGCGTGTGTCTCCAATGCTGGCTGTATCCTTGAACACACAGAGATCTACCTAGTTTAGCCTGCCGAGTGCTGAGATTAAAGGCGTGCACCCACCACCGCCCTGGCTTTCGCTATGGCTTGCTAATAGCTCTGACCCCTAGGCAACTTTATTTATTAACATACAAATAAAATCACATTTCAGTACAAATAGAATACCACTATATTTCCCCCTTTCTAATTTAATAAAAAGAGAAAAAAAAAGGAAAGTTGTAACTGATATAAAAAAAACTATATACAAAAGTACAATAACTATATACAATATATACAAGTGATAAATACCTAAACAATGTCTAGTCCATTTGTATTTGACAAATTCAGAGAAAATAATTCCATTACTTATCCTGTTTTGGTAAGTCCAAAATGTACCTAATTCCTTTCTATCCTAACTAATCTTCAACTATAATTAATTAATCTTTAAATATAACTAACTAATCTTCAACTCCCTCAGAGACCCAAGAAGGAAATAATATTACCTAACAAAAATAAAAACAGGAAGTGCATGCAAGCAGCTTCCAAAAAATTGTGAGTTGACAGAAACAGCCAGCCGCCTGGACAGTCACCTGAGGTTTCTCCGCAGTGTTGGGGCATCATCTTCAGCCTATAGGCTTAGCGTATCTGACAGACTCATTTGTGAAGTAGGACGTACACAAGGTCAGCAGTTCAACCTCACCTTGGATGAGAGCAGTCCATGTACCAGAAACACCTGAATTCCACTAGTGTCAAGTCCTGATTCAGGATTTTAAATTCTGGAAATTGTTGATGGTTTTTGAATTCAGCTGTCCATTCTTCTTGACTGTGTATGTGTGGCTTCATCTCAGCATCCCGTTCTTCTCCACATCCCTCTATTAAATGCCAGTCTGGTTTTCCAGATTGCAAAGGCCACTTCAGGGATGGTGCCATATTGTCCTGGCCTCGGAAGATGCCTTTTGATAAAATCATAACTACATTTGTTTTGGCAAGAATCAGTAGTCCTTTGTTTCATGTTCTGTCTGTCCATTTTGTCCTGTTGTCAGCAGTAGATTCGAGGATACTTTGTTGTCCAGTGGCTAACATTTGCCACAATGAAAGTTAACTCCATATGTAGTTTCTTCAATGCCCATATTCTCTCTGAAGTAGATTGGTACTGCCAGGAGCCGACATGTCTCATAGTCATAACAAAAAAGAAAAATTTTCTAAGTTATTAAAACATTTTAAATGCCATATTCTGTAGATCTCTGAAGGGTTTGAAGATGACCTGTCTATCTAAAATATATCTGCTCAATCTAGAAAACATACCTAATATGATTACAAGTTCTATTGTAATGTCTAACTACTAACTTTCATTTCTTTATATCCTAATAGTTGGTAATAATAACATTCAAGAATCAGCAATTTGCATTATTTTGTTAAATGAACGGTATAAGTACAATTAGAAATATACATATAGCATTTCCTAACAATATCAATTTCAATATTTATAATTTGTATACAACATAAAACAATCCAATCCAATGTAAAGTATTTAAAACTAGTAACTGTCTTTTTCTTTTCTTTCTTTCTATCTTTTTTTTTTAAACAAAAACCTTAAATCTAACCTCCTTTGCTTAGACCTTTTCCTAACCCTTGATAACCAGTTGTAACCAACCCCTCTAAACAATGAAAATTATCCCAGACCCAAAACCCATTAAAAGACCAAAAAACCACCCGTCCCACACCACCTCTTTGGGAATGTGGGCGTCGTATTCTTAAAATTGCTTCCTGCTGGGTATGGGCGAAGGTATCTTTATTCTGAAAAGAAAAATTTTAGGTTAATTGTCAAATTCTAGGAAAGGTAACTATATCTTTCATTATCCAGTCTGTGTATAATGCCAAAGTTCAGGATATATGTCAAGTCCTTATTCAAGTAGTCTTTGAGACTGGATCATCTCAGTCAGCCCTCTCAAAATTGTTCTGAGCACTTTGTAGTTCAAAGCTGATCTGTAGATGATGTTTGTCAGCTTAGTGATGTTATTATTGTCCACGTGGAATTGTTTTTGTTGTGGGGCCCCATCTTCTTCCTGGAGACTTCAGTTGATGTTAGGCCTGGCCGTGATTTCCTGCAGAAAACTGATAAGAGACTCGAACACAAAGACATATATGCAGCTAACTGAAGCCTTTTTTTTTTTTTAGAATTAGTTAGTACTCTATGACCATTCATATCTTAACAAAGTTTAAAATGTATATATATATATATTAATCTTGTAAATTTTGATATAAAATTCATACTTTAAGAACAGTTTAAAGAATCAGAATAGAATCAAAGAGTTGAGATTAGTAATAGAATAGTCCCTTAATTAATTTTTTTTTTATTTTTTCTGTCCCATAGCAGAAGATGGCTCTTCTTCTGGCATGATACAGGGAGTCTGCATTTTCCTTTTAACAACATGCTTGAGTTTAAAGAAGGAGAGAGCCATTCTCCAACTCTAAAGTCAGCTTTAAATTTTAATTGAACTGGGACTATTAGAAGATCAATAGTGTTAAATTTCTTTAGAGAAGAGTAGAAACAAACATTTAGGAAGACTTATAAAATTTTTTAGATGATATACCAATAGGCCATTTTACTCTGTTTCCTGGGATAGATGGTTTGTCCCTTTTCTTCAGTTGTCTCATTTGTCCAGTGTTCTTCAGATTCCTTAGGCTTTATTCTCCTAAAAGACAAAAACAAAAACCTTTCCCCAAGACTAATTTTGGGGATGTTCCTTTTTGGCAAGTTATTATGTGATTAAATGAAAAGGCATGTGTTAATGGTATAAGTTAGTTTACATTGGATGTTCATGCTGGTTGATGAACTATCACCTCCTCTAATTAAGAGATCTCTCTTGTTCAAATCGAACCTTTATCAATTTTGATGGTACCCACAGCTTATCTTCTCCTGTAGAAACAAAAGCAAAACCTCGTCCCCAACGTAACACATATCCTGGTTTCCATTCTGAGGTCAGCACATCCTTAAAGTATATAGGTTGATTTAATTCTGTAGTTTTTTCTATTATCCAATGTCTCTCCGCAGCTGTTGTTCCTTTCTCATTGGCATTGAGAAAATTCAAAGTTAATAGAGCATTATGCAGTCTATTTCTGGGGGTTTTTGTTACCCCTTTCTGTTTGTTTAGCATATCCTTCAGAGTTCTGTTTGATCTTTCTATAACTGCTTGACCTGTAGGATTATGTGGTATACCTGTAATATGCTTTATATCGTAATAAGCAAAAAACTTTCATTTTAACAGAGACATATGATGGAGCATTGTCAGTTTTGATTTGTGCAGGTATACCCATGATGGCCATAACTTCTAACAAATGAGTGATTACAGAATCAGCTTTTTCAGAACTCAAAGCAGTTGCCCATTGAAATCCTGAATAAGTATCGATTGTATGGTGTACATATTTCAATTTTCCAAATTCTGCAAAGTGAAACAC
>CABHPR010091391.1:0-10762 GCA_902168415.1 Peromyscus melanophrys
AAGCCATTGCTCACTCACAAGAGCTGTGGTCACCTGAAGCTTCAGGTGACCATGTTCGGGACTGACTGTGAACACACCTACCTGTCCTGAACCAGATAGCTGGAAGAGGCAGTCTGCTGGTGGAAGACAAAGCCTACTAAGTCTTTGTCTCAGTACAGAAAATAAAAAGGAAGCCAGAAGTTGGCCATTTGTATTACTTATCAGTTCCCCTTTATCTGTCTGCCTCCCAGGGAAGACGGTGTAATTCCTATTCCTTCAAATTAATGAGTTTATTGAGGTTAATACAGGAGAATAGGTATGGAATTAATTATAAGAATATGAATAACTAATGTGTGGCATCATAAAGTCTCACATTAGAATGGGTGACTCATGAAGACTAGAATTCTGAATGTGTCTGCATGACTTGTTTGCAGCTGAATGAGACAGAGGGTCTCATTTCTTCAGTTCTCCTTAGTTACCACCTATTTAACCTTGGGAATAGAAGGGCCTTATTAATCCTGTATGTTTCAGCTTTCCCAGCCATAGTTTAATTGCTGGGTATTATGAATCTTCTTTGTCTTTCCATAGAACTTTCTTAGACTTAAGGAAATAGCCCTACCCAGGGAAGAGCACACCAGTTGGATACTCAATATCAAATGATCAGTCCTGAAAACATATATTCTAGCTATACAGAATGATTGGTTTACATGTAGGAATATATAACTACATGCATATACACATATATGTATATATGTATATGCCTATACCAGCAATTAATGAAAAAGCAGGTCATAAATTAGAAAGAGAGCAAGGAAGAGTATAGGGAGGGTTTAGAAGGATGAATGAGAAGAGAAAATAATGTGATTATAATCTCAAAAATAACAGAAAGAATATCATATCATAATAAGGAAAATTGTTATACAACACTTCACCCTTTCCTTAAACTGTTAATTGTTTCCACAAGATCACTTTCTTCCATGGAGCTCTGCAAAGGCTGGAAAGCCACACACCGGTCCTGAAATCCCTGATGAAGCAACCATTCAATTTTCATCTCTTCTGTAAGCACAGCTCCATCATGCCCAGTGAGTTGGCCATAATGTACTGCTTCTCTCATACATATTTTTTGTTTCTTTTTTTATTTAGAATTTTTTTCATTTTATATAACAACCACAGATCCCCCTCTCTTCCCTCCTCTCGCCTTTCCAGCATTTCCCCCTTCAACCCACCCCATACTCCCTCCTCCAACAAGGTAAGGCCTCTCATGGGGAGTCAGCAGAGACTGGTCCATTCAGTAGAGGCAGGTCCAAGCCCCTCGCTCTGCATCAAGGCTGTGCAAGGTGTTCCACCATAGGTAGTGAGCTCCAAAAACCAGCCCATGCACCAGGGATGGATCCTGACTACTGCCAGGGGGCTCCTTAAGCAGATCAAGCTAAACAACTGCCTTGATTATGCAGAGGGCCTAGTCCAGTCCCACAGAGGCTCCATAGCTGTTGGTCTAAAGTTCATGAGTTCCCTCTAGTTTGATTTGGTTGTCTCTGTAGGTTTCCCCATCATGATCTTGACCCCCTCTTACTCATAGAATCCCCTTCTCTCTCTTTGACTGGACTCTCAGAGTTTGGCCTGGTGTTCGGCTGTGGATCTCTGGATCTGCTTCCATCAGTTACTGGATGAAGGCTCTATGATGACAGGGTATTCACTAATCTGATTACTGGACTAATTACAGTTCAGACACCCTCTCCACTATTGCTAGTCATCTAAGCTTAGGGCATCCTGATGGAGTCCTGGGAACTTCCCTAGCACCCAGTTACACCCTATCCCCATGATTTCGCCCTCTATCATGGTATCTCATTGCTCTTCCACTATGTCCCTGTTCCAGATCGACCATCCTGTTCCCTTATTTTCTCATCCCCAACCCCCTACCCTCCATCGCCCCCCTCCTCCCCAGTTTACTCATGGAGATCTCATCTATTTCCTCTCCCAGGGTGATCCATGTGTCCCTCTTAGGGTCCACCTTGTTACCTAGCTTCTCTGGAGCTGGGGGTTGTAGTCTGGTTATCCTTTGCTTTACATCTAGTGTCCGCTTATGAGTGAGTACATATGATGTTTGTCCTTCTGAGTCTGGGTTACCTCACTCAGGATGACATTTTCTAGATCTATCCATTTGCCTGAAAACTTCATGATGTCATTGTCTGTTACTGCTGCATATTATTCCATTGTGTATATGTTCCACATTTTCTCTTCAGTTGAGGGTCTTCTAGGTGGTTTCCAGGTTCTGGCTATTATAAATAATGCTGATATGAACATAGTTGAGCATGTACCCTTGTAGTATGACTGAGCATTCCTTGGGTATATGCCCAAGAGTGGTATAGCTGGTTCTTGAGGTAGATTGATTCCCAGTTTTCTGAGAAACCTCCATACTGATTTCCAAAGTGGCTGTACAAGTTTGCATTCCCACCAACAGTGGAAGAGTGTTCCCCTTGCTCCGCGTTCTCTCCAACCTAAGCTTTTATCAGTGTTTTTATCTTAGCCATTCTGACAGGTATAAGATGATATCTCAGGGTCATTTTGATTTCCTGATGGCTAAGGATGTTGAACATTTCCTTAACTGTCTTTTGGCCATTTGAGATTGTTCTATTGAGAATTCTCTGTTTAGATCTGCATCCCATTTTTAATTTGATTGTTCAGTATTTTGATGTCTAGTTTCCTGAGTTCTTTATATATATTTTAGATCAGCCCTCTGTCAGATGTGGGGTTGGTGAAGATCTTTTCCCATTCTGTAGGCTCTCATTTTGTCTTATTGACCATGTCCTTTGCCTTACAGAAGCATCTTAGTTTCAGCAGGTCCCATTTATTAATTGTTGCTCTCAATGTCTGTGCTACTGGTGTTATATTTAGGAAGTGGTCTCCTGTGCCAATGCATTCAAGACTACTTCTACTTTCTCTTCTATCAGGTTCAATGTAACTGGATTTATGTTGAGGTCTTTGATCCACTTGGACTTGAGTTTTGTGCACAGTGACAGATATGAATCTATTTGCAGCCTTCTACATGTTGACATCCAGTTAGGCCAGCACGATTTCTTTTTTCCATTGTATAGGTTTGGCTTCTTTGTCAAAAATCAGGTGTTCATAGGTATGCAGATTATTGTCAGGGTCTTCAATTCAATTGATTGGTCCACATGTCAGTTTTATGCCAATACTAAGTTTTTTTTTATTACTGTAGCTCTATAGTAAAACTTGAGGTCAGGGATGGCGTTGCCTCCAGTGCTTGCTTTGTTGTGCAGGATTGTTTAAGCTATTCTGGGTTATTTGTTTTTCTATATGAAGTTGAGTATTGTTCTTTCCAGGTCTGTGAAGAATTGTGTTGGGATTTTGATGGGGAATGCATTGAATCTGTAGATTGCTTTTGGTAAGATTGCCATTTTTACTATGTTAATATTACCTATCCATGAGCATGGGAGATTTGTCCATTTTGTGATATCTTCTTCATTTTTTTTCTACAGATACTTAAAGTTCTTGTCATACAGATCTTTCACTTGCTTAGTTAGAGTTACCCCAAGGTGTTTTATATTATTTGTGGCTATTGTAAAGGTGATGTTTCTCTGATTTCTTTTTCAGCCCATTTATCATTTGTATATAGGAGAGCTACTATTTTTTTTTTGAGTTAATCTTGTATCCTGTCACATTACTGAAGGGGTTTATCAGCTGTAGGCATTCCCTGTTAGAGTTTTTGGGGTCACTTATATAGGCTATCATATCATCTGGAAATAGAAAAAGTTTGACTTCTTCCTTTCCAATTTGTATTCCCTTGCTCTCCTTTTATTGTCTTTTTGCTCTAGCTAGGACTTTGAGTACTGGATTGAATAGATATTGGGAGAGTGGACAACCTTGTCTTGTTCTTGATTTTAGTGGAATCTCTTAGAGTTTCTCTTCATTTAATTATTTGTTGGGTGTTGGCTTGTTATAAACTGCCTTTATTAGTTTTAGTTATTTTCCTTGTATTCCTGATCTCTCCAAGACCTTTATCATGAAGGGGTGTTACTTTTGAGACTTGTTTGTTCCTAAAAATATCAGTTGAAATCAAGATTTGGAGTTTTATCAGGCTACAACAGTGTGCAGTATAACACCATTTGTATTATGCTGTGTCCATATTCATTGGTCAGATGAGAGCTTGGATCATATGGTGAGTAGCACATCCTGGTGTGCATGTAATGAGGATGATATGTCTTGTAAATGAAATGTATATGTTCCACACAGTTGCTACTCAAGATATCAACTTATATCTGTATATGAAGTTTGAGAGTCTAAGATTTTCAACAAACATTCTTCTGTGTGTCTCTTTTGAGGCCTTGATTGACTATAAAATATCAAGGTCTGGGATCAGGTTTCCCCCTAAGTACCAAATATGTTAATGATGTCCATTTACTTTCATCTGTAAGTGAGCCATTGGCTTCATTGAGAACATGGTGTTTCTGGCTCCCTTTTGGTTAGGGTATTGGATGAAGAAGAAAACATTCTGCCCATACATCCTTAAAGTTCACAGCTTCTGGGTTTAATTCATGCTCAGTAGGCTGCACGTCTCCACTGAAAGCAGTCTCTGGTCAGGCATGTTTCTCTTCTTGGATTGCCTGGACTCCCTTCACACAGGTCTTGGTCCTTGGCTACTTGATATCAGTGTTGGGTCTAGGATGAGTTCTTCATTGTGCGTGGAGCAGGCTCCATTTAAATTATCTCTTCAAACTGCACTTCCTAGGGTCGACATTAAGTCAGACCATATATCTCTCATTGGGTTGGCAGGAGCTCCCTTGATTTTAGGGTTTGTGGTTTCTCTTCATCAAGGTCAATGGTTGGCTTGTAACATTTCCAATTTTGATTTTGCCTAGTTTGTTCTATGAGCTTTGTATGAGCTCTAAATTCTTCCCAGTCAATATTTGCCCCAGACCTCCTTCTTCATTTGGTCCTTGGTGTTTTCAGAATAAGGATTGGAGCTGGGCATAGATGTTTTCTTGGTTTTCTCTGGGTGTTCTTTCTTTAAGGGGATGGCCCAGTCCCACTTCTCTTCTTGATTATGGCCCGGACATATTCATATCGAGGACTGTACTCAGGCCCACTAATTTTCTTGGTTTGAGCCTGGTCTTTTTCAGCCTTAAGGTTATGATGTGGCCAACATCTCTTCTTACTTAGGCCCATACTTCATCAAGGTAAGGATTATAGACAGACAGGTTTTTTTCTTGCTTTGTTCTTGGCCTCTTTCATTTAAGAGAATGTCCCAGGTCTTCTCTCCTTGTTTTGTCTCAGGCTTTTGTCAGGGTAAGTGTTAGGCCCGTGTTCCCTTTTCCTGCTTTGTCCCGGCCTCTCATTTGAGTGATTGGTCTGGGCCCACGTCCTTTCTTAGTTTGGCTCAGTCTTCACGGTCAGAGTTATGCTGAGGCTAACTTCTCATCTTGGTGAGGGCCCTGGCTTCAGTCCAGGTAAATTTGAGGCATGGATAGTCTCCTTTTCTTTCTTTGAGCCAGGTCTTTTTCTTCTGAGGGATAGGGTAGGACTCATTTCCCTTTTGGTTGGGGCCAGCCTTTTTCAGGGTCAAGGTTAGGCATGGCTATTCTTTTCTTTTCTTTTTGTTGCATTTCATTTTGTTACTTTTCCTTCTCCTTTGGCCTTGGCTCTTGCATTTAATGGACTGGCCCAGGGATACCTTTGTTTTTCATCTGGGTCAGAGCTTATTTAGCTTCAGGTTTTGGTGCAGGCCTCTTTTAGGTCAGGGTTTGGCAATTTTATTCTTAGGGTTGGTGACCTTCCTGGATGAGAGAACGCCATTGCTAATTTAGGCTTTATTCCTGGTCTTCATCAGGTTCATCCTCAGGCCTTGGAATACTTTTGTCTTGACATCTTGGTTTAATGGTTAATCCTGGTCTACTTTCACTTTAGGTACTTAGCATGCGCTTTTTCAGGGGCCATGTTGGCCTGGGCTATTTTCAGGGTATGGTGGTATCCAGGCAGTTTTTGTGTTAGAATTAACCCTGGTTACATTGATATTCTTGGACTGTCTGGTACCTGTTTCTCTTTAAGATTGAAGCAGTGGATATTTTTGAGTCCAGGTTTGTCTGAAGCTACTTTGTAATTTGTAATTAGTGTTGGATTATGCTCAGCCTTTTTGAAAAAAATAAAATGTGGATATTGATAGAGGACAGTATTTAAAGCCCTTCTCTTATATCTCAAGTATATTCTGAGGAACATTGACACTTTCCAAGGGAAGTGGGCACAGACACCAACACACACAGCACAGAGTCCAGATGAAATGAACTACATATTACACAAATAGAAAGGTGAAGTAGGGAGGAGACAGTGGTTCTTGGGAGAGTCCTTGCTGTTGCATTGGTGACTGTGGCCATGGTAAAGAGGCACCAGGAGCTCATGTGGAAAATTGTTGCTTCTGAGTAGAGATAACAAAATAGAGTCCCAACAAGGTCCCTGCTGCCTTTCCTTCCTTCTATGATCTGCTCCCATGAAGGCATATCACAGGCAGTTAATATAACAGCAGAGGCTGGTCCTCCATTGATCTAAGGCTGCCTTGTTAGGCACATGAGGGTTGTGCAGAATCTTCATGGCGCCTATAATTTCACCCCTGGGTCAGGTTTCTTGGTGGGATTAGGGTTGCCGTGTCTCTAATGTCAAGCTGTTGTCACCTTTTCTAACAAATGTAAGTGGAGATTATTAGTAGAAAATAATGGACATATTCCATTTTGAGCAAACCCCTTCCCAGTCTCCCATTGTCCTTTGCCTTCATGCCTGTCTCCTTCCCTGAAAGTTCATCTCTCAAGGCTGGCCTCAGATTTCCTGCAATCCTTCTAACTCAGTCTCCTTAGTGTTGGGTTTCCTTTTTATTTATTTATTTATTTTTACCATGGATGCTTTTTTCTTACCGTAACATGACATTTAAGGGTAGTGGGAAGGAGCATCTTAGAGATCTGAGGAGTTAGTCAAAGTATCACAGTGTTCCACTCCTCTATCTTATGAGGATGGAAACTTACACTTAAGAATTGTGGCATGCAAAAAGAAAGAAAACAAAACTGAATTAACATGTTCCTCTACTGGTCCTCAACCAATAAAATCTCAGTTATAAAAGAAAAACTCTTGGAAATTTCTTCCTGTTATTTCTAGATGAAGAGTAAGCATTGTGTTATCCTCAAAGCCAAACAGGATTTAGGGAGGGTAGCCTCAATTAAACCAGCTATCTCATCACAGAGCTTAAAATCCTTTTTCTGTCTGCAGCAGCAGAATCTGGAAGAAGAGAACTTACACAGTTGCCCAGCAGGGATGCCTCTTGTTGTCTCAGCCTGGAGGCCTGTGGTACAGTTGCAGTAGGAAAGCCCCACCTGGAAGTCTGTCAGTCGACATCATTGTATCCCGGGAACCCACAGTTTTCTGCTCTTCACCAAGTTCTGGATAGCCAGTAAGTGTTTTTAGCTTTACTTGATGGTGATGATTTACTATAATCTGAAAGTGCAGTGGAAGAGGAAGGAGAAACTGAAAACTTACATGGGCTTGGTGTCAAATGTTTTCTGAAGGACTTAACATGTGGCATAGATTATAGATATCCATCTAAGAAAGATCCTGAAACATCTACACATTGTTAGCAACATCTTAGACAACATCATTATTCTAGAAGCATGGAAGTTCCATGCACAGAATGAAGTATGATCAAGCATGCCCCACCCCACAGTAATAGTGCCACTAGCCCATCATAAAGGATGAGGGCACCATCAGTGTGGTGCCACAATACACACATGCTTGTTCCCACACTATACTCACATATATGTGCCCACACTCATACATTTAGAAACATGTATTTGTCTACACCATTGCATGCACACACACACACACACACACACACACACTCACACACACACACACACACACACACACATAGAAATATACATTAAATTAATTCCATGTAGAATAATTTGGCATAAAAATAATAAAAAGAAACAAACAACCTTTGTGGTATTGGTACGGGTGTGTATGGTATGCATGTTGTATGCAGAGCTATGGATATAGTTATGTGCATGTTTTTATAAGTATATGGTATACATAATATGTACAACCATATCTAACTGCATATACGTGTGTATATAAATATAAAGATAAACTGAAATCCCACCTCCCAGACACCAGCCAAGGAGGCAGCAGAACTTTCCGAGTGGCCACCTTGCTGTGTTAGCTCTTTTCTACCTTCAACTCTGAGTGCCTGTTATGTTTGTTTGAATGGCATAACTTTTTAATTCACAACAGAGACACTGTTTTGCCTTATTAGAAAATATGTAAAATGTAACTTTCAAAAAACAGAAACATGAGAAATAATCTTTGCTTTCAGTATGTAGAAATGAATATCAAAACTTCCTTCAACACTTTTTTCTATAACTGCATATGATTTCAATACTTTAATATTAATCTTATTTTTTAAATTTTTTTCTCACCTGAATAATCCAGTCTTCAATATATATATATAAGTCATGATTTATCATTCTCTGTGATGGTAGTGACCACTACTGTCTCTGTCTAAAATATCTTCCAGTTGCCTAGAAGTTGAGTTGTTAATTCCTTCATGTACTAGTTTATGTTTCTGTGTAGACTTAGGAAACATTTATTACACTAGGCTTTGAAGACACGGACGTAACTAGGGTGAGTAGCATGGGAAGGGGATAGCTTGGGTGGGCTGACTGAATGTGTTGGGAAAGTTCTAGTTAAATGGGTGAAAGGTCATATCTGAAGTAATAGGAGGCAAAAAGGCAGAACACAAGAGAAAGGTATTTCTGACTCTGCATGCTGCTACTCAGTGTAGAACAACAGATCAGCTCTTACCCACTGCATGACACATGGCTGTCCCAGATTTCTACTTAGCATGGTGAATTGATTGACCTTGGCTTGCTCTACAGTGGTGTCTACAAAGATGATACAGGTCTAAAAGCATTTGTAACAAATCCACCTAAACGTACAAACCCTTACAAGGTATTCTGCAGCAGAGCTGGTTTATACCAAAGTCCATGCTCAAAGGGTCGTCCAGAAGTAGAATTCTTTCTTGAGTCCATTGTTCTCTGTGATTATGTTGGATACCTACCATCTTAGTTAGGGTTTCATTGCTGTGAAGGGACACAATGACCACAGCAACAATTATAAAGGAAAACATTTAATCAGGTGGCTTACAGTTTCAGAGGTTTAGTTCGTTATGATCATGGCAGGACATGGAGGCATGCAGGCCGACATGGTGCTGGAGAAGGAGAAAAATGTGGAGAAGGAGCTACATCTTGATCCACAGGCAGCAAAAAGTGCTCTGAGACACTAGGCATGGCATGAGCATAAGAGATCTCAACCCTCCCCCACTGTAACATAATCCTCCAACAAGGCCACACTCTCTCCAACAAAGCCACACCTCCTAATAGTGCCAATCCCTATGAGCTCATAGGGGCTTAATGCATTCAAATTAACAAACCTCCAAGATATACTTAGAAAGCATAATAAAACAGACTATGGTGGGGCTAATAGAAGATGTTTTTGAGAGGAGAGTACTTTTTTTAAAAAGAGGAGAGTCTTGTCATTTGTTTCTACCCATCTTAGGTTCCTTTTTAGGGACTCCACAACAAAACAGAGATTACCAAAAGAAAAGCATGAACACTAACCCAGTACAAACTTTCAAAGCACAAGTCTTTCTAAGGTAGAAAAAAAAACCCAAAAGTTGCTTAGACATGAGATAATGTTTTCAAGATTGTTTTCATCCAGAATTAATTGTCATTACATAGAATATCATTTACTTAAGAAGTAATCCTTAAATGTGCATATTTTCACATAATATTAAGTAAATATTCTAATTTACAATTTAAAGAGTCAGGTACTTTAAATGTACATTAATATCAACATTTTGACTAGGGAGTTCCTTCCCTACCACAAAATAATGCCTTTATGTATTTCCCCATATTTCCCAGTACCCCTACCCTTCCCAACTCGGGGGCCTTCCCTGATACTCAACTCCTGGTGATTCCAGTCAGTTCACCCATGCCATGGACAGGCACCATGGCTCAGGGCCAGCACTGTGCCTCTGGGAGCATCTGGTAGACCTGAGATTTTATTCTAGAGTTGATGGAAAGTAGAATGTTATGAAACGTGTGTCAAAATGAAAGCAATAGGAGTCAAGAAGATGAATGGCCAATAGTGAGGGCTTTGGGATCATGTCCTCTCTGTGTGCCTTCCTCAGTCTTCAGATGTGAGGCTGCACCTTCCCTCCATGGAGGGACATGTGGTGCCTCTGACCTGATTCAGGACATTGTCAGGAAATCCTTTCTAGGTTTTATGAGCAGTTTCAGGGGAGATCTGAGTCCTTTCTCACATTCATTCATCCACTCAAAGAACTTCCTACGTCAAGCCCCATGTTTTGAGATAGCATATTCTGAATGCCATCAAGTATGAAATAAAGCCAAAGGTCTGGGTATAATTAACGACTGTGTTCATATTTGATCCTGAAGTGCAACATTTATATAAATTTAAAGATGAATCTCAGTATATCATGTTCTGTGCATGTCATTTTGCATCAACTTTTCAGTAATTCTTGTTTTAAAAGTATCTAGAGATTGAAATATACAAGGTACTTCATCTAATTGGAATGTTTTTTCACTAAGTCTTGAGACATTAGTATTCTAAAACATGTAGTAACCACAAAGGCTACTTACGTTCTGAAGTGCCTTGCAAATTTTGATCCATGTAGGAATGTTATATTTGGATAAGTACGTGATGA